>JAVLUX010000125.1:6452500-6700000 GCA_032164185.1 Moxostoma hubbsi
TTCAGACGTCCGAGTCTTTAGTTTGCCATAATCTCATTCGCTGTCTGCAGTAACGGGCCGTTCTTGGTGTATAAATCTTCTTAAGCCAACAGCAGACTTTGGATTTACACTTCAGGCAAATAACCAGTTTTTTTTTTTGTGGTATGTGGCTGATCAGTAGTGGTATTTAGGTCAATGATGTGATGCTAATTCCCCCCCAAATCTATTCAATTATTGCAAAATACACTGAAAATGCAACTCGCAAGAAACAATTCAGGAATACACCTCGACTATGGCAAACATGTTTTAAATTCAATGAGTTCAAAGTTATTTTGGTGTTTATAAAAATGTCCTGTGCATTTGAATGAGGATGAGAACATGTACATCAACTAATATGATTAAATTCTGAGTTGAATTCATACAAGATCAGTTAAAGACGGTGTTCAAAATACGTGCTAATTTAAAGTAATATATGCAATAGATAATGTGTACCTTTTTTTTTTTATGTTCCTTACATTCATGGCGCTAATACGTGGCGATGGCACTGTTCGTGTCATTTATAATGGCACTGATACAACTGAAAGCTGGTGTATGATTGTTAACAGGTAGAATACAGACATGATCATGATAACTGGCGTATCTCACATTGGGCAGATATGTGAAAGGTTTTTGGCTGCATTTGTTACATGAGTAATGATGTTCATTTTATAGACTAATTGAACATAAAAATCACATGACATGTTCTTGGGGTCAATTTGCACCATGGAAAAAAAGTTTGTAAATTGAAAATTAAGTTGTATACACATGTATTCTAGGTGCAAGTATTTTAAAACTCTTTCTAGATTACACTACAGATTATTTTTTTAATCCAATATGGACTCAAATGGATCACTCAAATGGATCACTTCGGACAACCTTATTTGTCAATTAGCCTACCTGTTTCCTAAAGCTAGCTTTACCATTGCTCATACATGTGCTTATTATGGGTTTGTTTAATTCCCCAATCCTAAATATAAAGCTTTAATAACATGTTGTTGGGTAACAAGGGTTGTATGTGTCTTTGCACTTGTTAAAAGTTTGAGTAGTGCAACTTTGCTTCAGGTGCCATTTTCTGAACCTTTTACTTACCCATCCGTTTCCTCTCTAGGAATCGCCCACTTTTAGAGAGATGGCCCAGGAGACCAATCAGAGCCCCGTGCCCATGCTCTGTGCCACTGGCTGTGGTTTCTATGGCAACCCAAGGACCAATGGCATGTGCTCAATCTGCTACAAAGAGCACTTAACAAGACAAAACAACGGGGGAGTCAGTCCTATTAGCACAATGGGTACGGTGACCATAAACTCCTCTTGTGGGGTTTCAGTCTTTGAATGTATTCGCGGATGATCGCATGCATGTATAAGCTCAATTGATCTGTGTATTGTGGCTCATTAACGTGAAGAGGATTTTCTCTCTCCCAGCAGGTTCCAGCAGTGTAACTAGTAGTGCTACCTCTGAAGCCTCAGCCATTCAGATCATTGAAGCCACACTAAACAATACTTCCTCTGCTAGTGCTGCTGAGTCACCTAACAGCAAAGCCACCGCTGCCCTTCCGGTTACACAACAGATGACGGAGATGAGCATTTCCTGTGAAGAGGAGGTGACCTCTCCAAAAGTAGAACTTCCTGAAGCAGGTTAGTTTTTCTGGTTCAGAAATGAGGAAGTGTCACGTTGCCCTGTAGAACTAGTATCGAGTCCAAGACTAGAGGTCTACCGATAACTAAGGTGGTGGAAAAGGCTGACAACCGATTAATTGGCCGATAGTTTTAAAAATGGATTTAAATAATGATACATTTTATTCTTTCCTAGCACAGACACAGAGGCTAAAAATAGTCAAATGATTAAAATCCCAGATGCATTTTATCGTTCAACCAAAATTCCAATAATAATCAGGAAAAAAAAATTCAGATTTGGTACACAACCCAAGACTTATCCATAAATGTCTACATATACTTTTCACTGTGTTCGGGATTGGATTGCGACCGGCCAACTGCATTGGCTTTCTGAGTTTACTCTGCCTGCAAGTGAATATGAACACGTTCGACGCATGCCCACTACAGCTGCTTTGTGATCCTTTTTTAGTACAGTTGATGGCCGGCGTATGAGGCGACGATTTGCAATGACTAGGACCGCGTCCTTGGGTCACTAAAATCTGCCCACGGTCTGTGGAGCGATTAGCAATGAGGACCATCGACACATACTCTGGCTTCAAACCTGAAACACACTTGAGAATCTCATTTTAAAATGTTGATGACTTGAACTTGTTTTTATGAGACCTGTAGAGGCCGCTGTTGAACTGTAGAACTGACCGGTTTAATTGTAGAATCACAAATAAACAGAAAAAGAAAAGAGGAAGTAGTTTTTATTTAAAAAGTATTTAATTCTCAGACAGATTTATCCAAAAACAGACATTACAATATGGTTATTTAATATCTAAACGAGAAAGATTTTACTCCCAAACAAGCTCCTGCTTTCGAGTGTTTTAGATTTCATTCTTTGAAATGGAAGAACGAGCGGTTCAAAAACGATTCTTGTGTAAACCGGACATCATTGTATAGAATTGATGCCATTTTGTCTGGGCTATTTGTTACATTTAGGTCTAAATCTTGTGGATTTGTCTTGCAGTTGTCACTCAGCCAACAGCATCCGCTGCACCTTCTAGCTCAGATGGTAGCGATGAAGCCAAGACCCCAGAAGCCCCCAAACCTAAGAAAAACAGATGCTTTATGTGCCGCAAGAAGGTCGGTCTCACAGGTGAGCAAAATCGAGTCTCTTCTTGAGAACACACCATCACGTGATGTTCCGTAGGTCATGTGTCACCGCAATGTCGCTGTAAATCTGATGTTGTCTTGTTTGTCAGGGTTCGACTGCCGCTGTGGGAATCTATTCTGTGGGCTTCATCGCTACTCGGACAAGCACAACTGCCCCTACGACTACAAGGCGGAGGCTGCTGCCAAGATCCGCAAAGAGAACCCCGTCGTGGTCGCCGATAAGATTCAGAGAATATAAACCTCTCGCTCATCCACGCCTTGATTTTTGCGAGCGATCAGATAAAAGGACTCACACTTGACCTGTGATTCGAAAGACTAGTTTTTTTAAATGACCGTATGGGGAAAGATTCCTGTTTCTAAGCCAATGCATGAGTGATCACTTTGTTTCCACCTTTCTTTTTGATTTCTGTTCGTATATGAGCTTCAAGTTAAAATAGGGATGTCAAACAAACAAAAGAGATTGTATAAAAGCCAGAGACATTTGCCTAACGTGTCTGTTTTCTGAGTGGAAAAATTGCTTTAACTTGACTGAATGTGATTGTTGGGTTAAAGACTGACTGTCTGTTGTGATTGTCGTACGTTAACGTTGTGATAGCGTCACTTGGCTCATCTCTTATGACGTGGGACTCCGAAGACTGTTACCGATCTGATGGTGTGACACGAGCAACAGTGCATGGCTGGCGCATGTAGCAAATGGACACTTCAGTTTCCTCCAGGTTCACTTCTCCCGTTAGTCAACCTTTTACGACATTAATCGCCGATGTTTTCTGCTGTGCATCAGACTTCATCATTTATCAGTTTATTGGATTGATGCTGGGTTTTACTTCCGCCATGCTGTGTTAAGAATTTGTTTAATATATGAACAGACTCTGTGAAAATAAGTAATAATGTTCAGATGTGTTAACGCAGCCAGACCAGAATGATTACCGATCAGTTTGCGCAACTGCTTACACTGTCCTTGTCGAGAATGGAAGGAATCAGAAACTGCAAATAACATGTTAATTTATTCTCTTCCCACATAAACATTTAAGTGAGTTTTGCGATATTTACACATTCTAGCGTTAAATTGTAAGGGGGCACTAATTTATGAACCTGCGGTTCCAGGGCCTTTTGTTCTGTTCAGAGTTGGATTTTTAATGGGTGTGTTGCATGGTTAGTATTATATTATAAATTGACAGTAAATTAGAAGTCTATTTCTTTTCCTTTTTTGCTTGATAATTCACTTAATGTTTTGTGCGTTTTTTTTTTTTTCTTCTCTTTTCAATGGTATTGTGGATTGTGTCACATGCAATGTTTAAATGCAGGTCAGAATAAATGGTATTGTTTTGTCATTGAATCGGGCTTATGAGAATGCTCGAGTATTATGTGTCAGTGTATGTATCGAGTAGACCACTCAGTGAATTGCATCTTTTTAATCCGAGGCTCAGTCCGTTTCATATTTTGGGTCTGGCTGCACAGCACTGTTTGTTTAGAGCTTTGTAAGTTTACACTAACCATCTGTTCTGTTTTGATTTTAGTTTAGCAAGTTTGTACAAACTATATTTATTATAGGTATTGCGCATATAATCTTGTTACCCAACATTACTGCGAAATTGTACCGTGTAAATAAAATGATGTACAGAGATATCATTAAAATGTGTCCTGTGCCTTTTTACTGTGATATAGCAAAATTAAAGGAATATTCCATGTTCAATACAAGTACCAAAAGAAATTACTTCAACCTCTACTTTACAATGGAAGCAGCTTGTATGTGCATCACTGCACAGCATCCATTGAGGCTAACTACTGTATTAACCTTAAACTGCATGTCAGAGACAACATCTGGCAGCAAGACATGATTTTCCATAATGTTCTGATGAAAATTTGCATTTTATATTCAAATGTTTTAACTGTTGATTTTTTTACAAGGCACTATATTATTCCTACAGTCATGGCTGAAGGGGTTGCAGGCACCCAATTGCTTATTTACAGGTTATCTATTTTTAAAGATACTAGTCTCCACATTTAAGATTGTTTTCTTCTTTGCTTCCGAACAGAATCTGAAGAATAACACTTGAATGTAGTCATTCTGATCTGTTAATTGCACTGAGCAACAGAACATTCTCACATGTCACACCTTACTGTCACTGTACAATCTTCTGTGCACCAAGAATTCATGTTTCATTTGAAGATGTGAAGGCCAGAAACATACTTTGTCAATGTTCATTCTTTCCATCGTTGCTGTAGCAAACTTCAGTTCTCAATGGGGCGATAGATTTACCTTTATAAACATATATTATTATTCAGGTAAGTTGCTATAAATATAATAGGTCTACTTCACTAACTTATATATATATAAAATTATTAGGAATGGGTATTAATATATATTTCCTGATTTCATTCTGATTCTATCTATATATATATATATATATATATATATATTTTCATTTGGGTATATTTCAGCTATAATGTTAAATATGATTTTCCAACTAATGCTGTTAATTACACAGGAAACCTAAGTACATTGCAAAAATGTTATTTCTAATATAGGGTTGCACCGTTTCACGGTATACCACGGTTTGAAAATGGACAATTATCATACATTTACATTTGCTTATCTACGGTATTGAGGGGAAAAAAACGCAACCGGACGGAGAATCTCGCATACACGCATCTCCTTTCCTTCTCGACTGTCTGTAACACTCGTCAACCTGCGTCTCTCACACACACACGGTGGTGAAAATGTCAGAGAGAAGCGAGGTTAGGGGGTCTGACATGAGTGTGTGTGTGAGTTTAAGCAGTGTTTCTCAACTGGTCTAGTTGGACTGGGTTACAGACAGCAGGGAAAGAACAATGCCTTGTTTCTCCCATTGAAGATATTTCGGCGGCCGCCCAAGTGATCGACTATTTAAGACTGCCGAGGCAGATTTAATGATAATCTCTCAAACAGCTAAAGCAGACATGGGCAATTTACAGCCCGTGGGCTGGATCAGGCCCTCCACATGGTTTAATGTGGCCCGCGGCTCATCATAAAAGTGTTTTTTTTTTTTTTTTTTCATTTGAGATTTCAGTTATTTTGCATTGGGACCTAATGCGTCTCCACAAGTGTTTAACATGCTCAGGGTTGCCAGATAAGAGACGCAACACCCCCAGTTTGAGATTTATACTTGAAATTGGAAATATTCCGCCTAATGTAATACTTGTGTTGTGCAATCTGGTAACCATGCACGCGAGTGACATCAACAACAAAAATAATGTCCTTGTACTGGAAAACCATGAACAAAACTATGCAACATAAAAGGAAATGCAACCCAGGATACATTAAATACAGGTTATGTTTAATCTGTGGCAGGTCGACACTTGATTTCAAATGTAAAATCTGTCCTGAAGCAAAACCAGTTGAGAAGCACTCAGTTAAAGATACAGACAGGAGCAGTCTACAGTATATGTTAACTGTTAATAATCAGAGGACATTACTTCAAAAGCTCACACAGCTGATGTTATTTTTCATTTAGTAGTTCATTTAACATGTAAACTAACATGCTTTAGTTAAATAACATGTTATAGTTACATACAATTTTTTTATAATTCGGTTTATTATTATAATTCTGTTAGCTTTATTATTTTTTCTATTTATTTTATTTTCAAAAGGGAGACTTTTTTTTTTTTTACACATACGTCAATAAAATAAATGGTTTCAAGTTTCAATTATAATAAAGTGTTTGCTCAAAAATAAATATATAAATAACCCTTCTGTTTTCACTGATAATACTAATTGTGTAAAATCGTGATACCGTGATATTTTCTGAGACGTTTATCATACCGCGAAAATCTCACACCGTTGCAACCCTATTCTAATATTTTACTCTAAGATTTTCATAATTTTTGCTTTTTAAAAATGAACAAAATTGACATCAATAAATTGTAATAAATAAATAACATTATTTTTCATTAGTGCTGGGGAATTTAATGTGTTAAATTCTGCAATTAATATTTTTTGTTTAGCGCGTTAAAAATAAAGCAATTAATACATGATCTGTTTTTTTTTTCTTTCATGAAACTTCACTTGATAAGAGAAAGGTGTCCAGAGTTGTTCCTGGAAGGCTACTCAGCCTTTCAGGCTTTGGTTATGGTGAGGGTTAGGGCATCTGCTGCCTGCCAGGAACAAACCCAGGCACCTTTGTACAATGGGCAACACTTCACTAATATTTTTCCCGCTTTCTGTGGCTAAAATGAGCATTTATACATTTTCAGGAGGTACATTCTGCACTGCACATAGTATGAGTATTAGTGATGCTTAGCTTTACAGGATAAAAACGTCGCTGGTTATAAGAAAACTAAAGTTTAACACAAAATAATTTTATTTTCATCCAAAGCAACAATCCACTGCCATTGTATTGAAAGGACAGAAGGATCTAAATACAAATATCTTATAACATAACAGTAACGCAGGAGAAACATGAAGGTAAGAGTAAATTATCACCGAACTGTCCCTTTAACATCAGAATTCTGAATTTGTTTTGCAAACATAGAACATTAATAACATCAACACTTCTGTGCATAACATTAATATTAAGGCACTTATGTAAAACAGCACAAAGATAGAAAAACCAACAAAGAACTTCTATACTTCTAGAGCTTCTATACTCGGCTATACTGAACATAACATTGAAGTTTAATAACTACCAATCAATGAACGTAGTCTTCAGTGAACATTTCGGCGTTTGGCACGTCTGAGGAAGGCTTGGTCACTCCATTTGTTTGGAGGCAGCATGTGGGGTCCATTGTGTACACAGAGAATGGTCATTTCCTCAGCATACTGCAGATTCTGTAGAAGCTACAAACACATACACAATCACAGATTTACACTGCCAACAGACTTAGCACAATGTCATTTAGTCAAACCTACCTTAGGTGTGATGAAGAAATACTGAGACGTGTTCAGACCGCAAGCCGTCCTCACAACAATGTCAAAGACTCGTCTCTCATTGACCGGGTCCATGCCCTGCACAACAAGGAATTTTTGATTCATGTTCTCATATGAAACAGTAACTGCTCTAGGACTATAACTCATTTAGACCACGTCAACATGAACACGTTTTGATTAAGCATGGATTTGGTTACGTTTACACCTCTCATCCATACTGGAAGAGGACTTTCCTCCAGCAAAACCGTCGAAAAAGTTCTTTAGTATAGCATACTTAGGAAAATGATGATGTTAGAAAATCAAAAACGTATTAGTGTAGATAAGCCCTTAGAGGTATTGTCTGCAAATGTTTCATCCATTCTAGCCCCATAAATTAAACATTCTGGTTCTGGAAGTAAAAATCCCATTCATTTTTTCGATGGACGAATTCATTTTTGCCAATAACTTGCAAACCCTTTAAGACAGACCTACCACGAGCTCTCAAAGGCCGTTCATTGATGGTATTTGCTTCTGTTGAAGTCACCAGTCTGTTTTATTGTAACTTCATGGTTTAAAAATTGTTTAACAGCAGAGTTTCTGGTGAAGAACTACATTACCCATGGTCTAGCAGAGAAAGTTCCACCAATCAGAGCGCCAAACAAGCCCAGAAGCGACAGCCACAGTATATCACTCCCATCATATACTGTGAATGACGCAAACGAGTTGGTCTCCATTCACAATCTACACCATTCACACACAGTATTTGTATATATTGTTTCTATGCTTATAATCAACAACCTAAAAACAATAGGTTTATATATTTCCACTATTTTATATTCAATTAGGTCATTCAGGACTTCATGGGATTGTAGTTCGTTTTGAAGAAAAAAAGGATTTGAAAATTGGACAAAACAACAAAGTTTGTATTGTTGTGATTCACCTCAGTGCTTGCTGGTTTGGTTCATGGCTTCGAAATCTCTATGGAACAAATGAATGGGAAAAACACTTCCACAACCCAGGCTGCTGAAAAGTGGGCAGGCACTGTTGCACTCTATTGAGTCTGTACATTTAGCAGCTAGGGCTGAAAGAACTGCAGTAGTTTAATACTAACCAGAATATTTGAGGAATATCAATACACACGCATTACATATGTGCAGATTACTGTGCACATGCCTTAAATCTATTTGGATTTGTTGTTGTAATGGTTTGCCATTTGTTGAGGCAGTTTTTTTTTTAAACATACTGTAGATATTCTTCTATGCTGTAGTATTCTTATAAGGAACTAGATATGTAGTTAAAGGAATATTCCAGGTTCAATACAAGTAAAGCTCAATCGAAACCATTTGTGGCATAATATTGATTACCACAAATGTATTTTGACTTGCCTCTCCTTTTAAATATAAAGAAAAATCGAGGTGTCAGTGAGGCACTTACAATGGAACTGAATGGAGGCCAATGTTTGGAGGTTAAAATACTCAGTTTGTCCCATTCACTTCCATTGTAACTGCCTCACTGTAACTCAGATTTTTTTTTTTTTAAAGAAAAGGAGGGATGAGTCAAAATAATTTTTTCATGACAAGATTATTCTACAAATGCTGTTGATTGTGCTATACTTGAATTCACCCTGGCATATCCTATAAGAAAGAAAGAACATTTAAGGCTTATGTGGGTTTGTTTACATTTCAATTTTTTGACGAGTTTGAACAATCATATTTTAACATTCAATCACTTTAAATCTACAGGATTTTTTGATAATTTGCTGTGCACAAACTGTCATTTCAATCAGTTAGAAAAGTCATAGCAATTGAAAGCTCTAGGAGAGGTACAGTCATAAATTTTGGCCATGGTTAAAAAACAAAAACAAACTTAAACCAGGTCTATAGAATAAGTGTTAGCTTTGTCAAGCCAACATAATTAGCGCTGCACAATTAAGAAAAAAATAATCGAAACTGTCGATTGTTTTGATTAAACTGTTGATTAATTTTGGGTTCATAAAATTGACATAATACTTATTGTGTGGGGCATCCGCATGTCATTTTGAGATGCACAGATGAAAACCGTGTTCCTCAATTACTTTATTGCCAGTGCCTAAACAGTTCACTTCACATTACCCCTCTTAGCCACATGAAAAAACTAAAAGTGTTATTCAAACAGAGAAAGCATGCGAATGGGCATGTCTGTGATTGCTTACCACGGCAAAAGTACACCTAAAAATGCTTTAATTGTATTATACATTATTTCTGGCAAGGACTCATGTAGAGGCGCTTGATTTGTGTAGTGCATTACCTGGTTGATCTCGTCGACCACTCTAAATGGGCAGCGGTTGAGCTTCTGTAAGGCCATGAGGTACAGCATGGTGGACACACTGCGCTCTCCTCCGCTCTGATGGTGAGGGGTGAGCTCATGCAACTGTGTACTGCTGCGGAACTTCACTCTGATGCGGATGCCGTACTTATCATACTCCTCCTGCAACACACGTGCACCACTCACACGCTTGGTATGTTTCCTAGAATCTGAATCCGAACTCAAAAAGTGGATACAAAGCTTTCAATAATTTCAGGTCTGTAACCTGGAAAACTTTGGAAATTACACATAAATCAGCAAAATATTTATACAATTTTACAACTATACAACTATGTGCGAGCGCCACAGCCTTTGACGGTCATATTGTTGCAGAGGAAAGTGTGAGATGAGATGAGAGAGATGTGTCAATACCTCATTCTCTGAGTGCAGATCCACCTCTCCAGCACACTGCATAGAGCGAAAGAAATCACTGAACCTCTCGTTTATCTCATCCACCAGCTGCTTTAGAGGATTAAGCCAGCGCTCTTTTGCCTAGCAAACACACACAGACAGAGCTGGATGTAGGCATTGGCAGGGGTGGGATTAGGCCACCCAAACGTGAGTCTTGCCCAATCAAACATCAGATAAAATATTAAATTTTTTGCCATTTGTGCATTGGTTAAAAGCTAATTGGGGGCAGCTGAGTGGTGTAAACATTGAGGGTGTGCTGTACACCACCCACAACCAATCACAACATGGCACCAGATATTTGTAGTATGTTTATCATTGGCTGAAAGCAATGACACGTTCTATAATCTACACTCAAGAGGCGTTGACCCAGGTAGACTCTGCTGCGGACAGGAGTCAGAGAGAAGTCACCCAAGCTAAAATGGTAATAAGAGATATTTTATGTAATGCATAGGTTTTTGATGCCCAAAAAGAAGCCCGGTGGTGCTTCTAGCAGTGACAGTGATGCAGCTGCTGTGAATGTACTGCTGTAGACTCCCTCTTCCCAGCGTCTGCTCATCAGATATTTCCCTCCACCTCAATGTCCCCCAAATTCATGCTGTGGTTGCTTGCGAAATACTGCACCTGAACTCTAATGCACCATCCCAGCCAATATTAGTTAACTACCCCAAAAGTGCATTTGGTGGCATATTCCGACAATTTAAGGCCAGGTGGTTCTGTTCGCAACCATGTCTAGAATACAGTGGTTTGCGGGACGCGTGCTTCAGTTTCCCCTGTTGGAAGTTTGGCGTCTGTCTGTCTGTCTAAATGGCTAAATACATCCTATAGTTTCACAACTAAAAATAATACCCTTGCCCACCATACAAAAGGCCAAAATCATTTACTACATCAACACTAAACGTGAGGAATTCACAATAGAGTAACTTCTAAAATATAGCTAATAGTTCAGTATATTTATTATATGCTATTATTTCAGGAGCTCGGGTTTTCAGGATAGTTTTCTCACGATGTTTAATCTTAAAGTTTGGTCTGTTACAGCTTACATGTATTAGTTATTTTGCACATTATCGTCAACTAAAATATATAATTTTTCTCAAAGTAAAATTGACTAAAAATGAATATGCCATGATGAAATATGAAGTAAATTTAAAAGGACAAAAAATATTAATGTGTAAAAATCAACACTGATCCAGACAACAACAAAAAAAAGCATCACGTCACTGACCCTTTTATGGTTTGGCTGGAATCTAGGGTTGGGAATAGATACAGATTTCTTGATTTGAAATCGATTCATATGTCCCATTTGCTTACATATGAAAGAAATTCTCTCCCAGCTAATGCTGTTAATTATACAGGGGACCTTTAAATAGATGCATTAAGAAAACATTAATTCGATAAACAAATAAGCGCTGTAGTTAAATGGTGTTTTTATCATCTTCATCTACTGATGAAAGTCAAGTCCTTCCTGTCCATGAGCAATTTCGATTTCAAACCATGATTGATGCCTTTGTTTCATCGCGTCTGGATAATTGTAACTCAATCTCCCATTCTTCTCTTTGGTGTCTTCAATTAGTCCAGAAGGCAGCTGCCAGAAAAATCAGTAAATTTGACCACATTACACCAGTCCTGATTTCACTGCATTGGCTCCCTGTCAAATATAGGATTGATTCTAAAAGTTTATTATTTGTTTTCAAATCCCTAAAAAAAAAAAATCTGTCCCCACAACATCTTTTTGAGTTGTTGCACCCTCACAGACCATCTAGATTCTAGATGATCTTGACCTGCTCACTATCCCAAGATCTAGACTTAAAAACAGAGGAGATTGTGCATATGCACTCGCTGATCCCAAGCTCTGGAAAAGTCTCCCGACTCATATTTGAACTGGCCCCCTTTTATTTCGGTTTTTAAAACTCGACTTAAAATTCATCTATTGCCTTTGGCTTTTACCTTCGTGCATCTTAACCTTTGCTTGTTTGGTTTGTATACTTTTGACTGTACAGCACTTTGTTCAACCTTGGTTGTTTTGAAATGTGCTATATAAATAAATATTGATTGATTGAGTAAAAGTGTGCATAACTCTCGTTACGCAAGTCCAATCATACATTTAGTCACATAGTCAAAAATACATTTTAATCACATAGTGCAAAATTTTGTTGCAAATGAGAGCAATTTTTTTTTTTTCATTGAAAGAGCACTGCACAGAGTTAAAAGACTGATCTTGGGATTTAAAAATCAATCTTTTTACCCAGTCCTACTGGACTCACCTCAGCAATGTTTTGTCTATAAGTGTTGAGAGCATTGGTCTTGTCGTCCAGCTCTTTCTCCATGTTCTTAATCTCCTGCTCACGTCGGTTGTACTCCTCTACCACCTAAGAATGGCACACGAAACAAGCGTTCAACATAAAATGTACCTTGGGACTAACATAGGTGTCCCTACTTATATTATACATGTAGATACACATGTGGAGTTCCGTAGTAAAATAATTTCAATTATCTTTACAATACATAACCAAAATACTTAGTCTGAAAATATGACTGACCGCAATAGTTGTCAAGTTAGGACTGGTCAGTAACATTTAAAAGGCAGATCACAGTGAAGGATCATGCACATGTGTTATGTTTGTCTTACAGTATCACTGAGGCCAGTGAAACACTCTGCTCTGGCCTTCTCCTCATTCAACATGACATCAATCTCATCCAGAGTATCAGGCAGCTGACTGAAGGCCTGAAAGATCATGACACATAATTAAAGACTAAAAGACACTGGGTGATTAAAGCAGGAGTGTGTGTTTTTGCTTACTGTATGTAGTTCCTCAGGGACCACCGTTTCACCAGAGGTCATGTTACAGATCTCACTGGCCCTCCTCATAAGGGTCTTACACTGGGCCAACAGATTGGTCTTTGTCTGATCCAACTTGGTATATGCTACCTGTATTGATGAAAACAGACATATGTCAGTTGAGAACTATAGGGCTAGCAGCTCCTGCTTCAAGTTTAATTGATTTGTTCTCTCACCTCGGCCCGTTTGAGCTCAGTTGAACTGTCCCTGCAGTCCGACTCTAGTTTAGTTTTCTCGGCAGCGAGACCTGCGCTCTGAAGAGCCAAGTACACCTTATCCATGCTCAACTTGGCCTTCAACTATACACAAAAACATCAAGCAACAAAGCGGTTAAAACATTGATTTGCAGTCATGATGTCATTTTGTAGGCCAACACGGAAGTGTTGTAGGCCAACACGGAAGCATGTGAAACGCTTCTGAAGCTCTCGATATAGTCTATTGATATAGCTCTCTTAGTCTTTTAATAAAAAAAAAATTAAAAATATTTTTATGAATTCCAAAAACAGCAATGTAAATGTAAAATTGACCAAAACTGAAGTTGGCCAAAAAGAGAGCTATTTTAAGTATTTAGAAATATTTTTATATTTAAAACTTTTTCTAAAACTATTTTTTTTTTAACTATTTAAAGCCTTAAAAAGGAAATCATACTACCCACTTTTATTTTTAGATTTATATATTTAACGTTAAATACATGAAAATTTCTTCTTAAGGAGTTAAGCACACATACACCTAAAAAAAATAAAATAAATAAAAAATAAAAATTATATGACAGTTAATCATGAAAGCCATAAAAGACAATTTTCATGTCAGTCAAATATCATAATCGCGACCATACCTGATGCTGTATTAATTTTTTAAGTAATGTAAAAAATAATTAGAATAAAATGCAAAAACTCGTTAAGTCTTTGAATGGAGTTAAATAGTTTGTTTATATGAACATACACACATTTTATAGTATGCTTAAAAACAATGTAAGATAAGGTATGCAAGGCATTTCATATGCCTTCCCATAGAAAAAATAAGAAATGATATATGGCCATTAACCTATATAAAGTAACCATAGTTCTTACAGTATATTTGGACATGCATGTAGGCTACATATTCAAATTATAGTATTATTTGGGAAATATATGTTACATGAAAGCAGCAATTTTTGTAGTATTTTGAAAAATATGCTGTATGACGTTTTATCATTTAAAACAATACAGGAGCATGCATATTATAGGCCTATGTTTTTTACAGATTATGAATTTATTTAACCTGAAAACTATGTAAATGTCAAATCTAATTTACATTGGACTAAAAACAAATCAAATAAATCAGCCTCTACATTTCAAAAGTCCACTACACGCCACTGGGGCATAATCAAAAACATATTTAACCACATGGCATTTGAGGTGTCAATGCTTATCCATCCTGGTACACCCCGGACAGCAGTGAAGCACAACCTCTAACCTGTCAATCAACCACAGAGCTAAATAAAAGTTTAAAACAGTCCCCGTTATGTGCGGCTTTAAAAGGAAATAACCATCTGAAGAAAAAAAATTACAAAAATAGTGCATAAACAGACCTGCACGAGAACTTAACGGAACTTCTTCAGGGTGCCAGTTCATCAGCAGTGACACAGATGAGAAGCACGCACATCTGAAGCTCAGTTACTACAAATACCCCACAGAAATAATGGAACATTCTGCCCAAAATCTCATAGTTTTGCACTTTATTATCATGCAGTAACACACTGACATAGTCATTGATGTGTGTCGTAATGAAATCAGATACATTTCCCTCAAAATTCGAACAAGTGGTCAAAGGAGATGCATTTGAGCGACCAGGTGTAAATGGAGATGCATCTCGCCTGACCACATGTGATCGGATCATCCATGGAAAGAAAACAGTCAAACACACCTTCATGTAAGTCAAGTACTCCGCCATTATGGCCACCTTCTTGTTGTTTACAGCAGAGATCTTGGCATTTGTCTCTTCTTCAACAGCCTGCAGGTTGATCTCATTCTGTTGCATCTGTCTCAAACTTCACAGAGAAAACGAGACAGATTTAAAAATTTTAACAAGAAAATATAAGTGGTGCCTATGCAGAACTCGCTGCCAGTGTTTAAGTGTTGTGGGTGTTTGCAAGGGCATTGCTGTGTAGTTGCTGAGGTGTTTTTTTATACTCTTACTATGAACAATGGCAATAGTGATGCTTGCCTTTGTACAGAAGAGGATGATGGGAAAGGAGAAAGAGAGGTTATGGAAATGTACCTGTCTTGTTTTGTACTGATCTTCTGCTCCAGTTGTCTCTTCTTGCCCTTCAGTTCAGACAGTTGTTTCTTCTTGGCACGCAGCTCATTATCACGGCGGTCCAGTTGAGCTTGTTGCTCATGAATGGCATTCATCCGTTCATCAATGACCTGCACCTTCCTCTCAGCTGCCTGTGAATGAAAGGTCAAATCTGAGCTCATCACACGTGTATTGGGTCTCAGACTGCAGGGGGTCTTATTTTTTTTTAAAGTTCCAAACTACATTTAAGTTAATGACATGACACAAATGAGACACTCCAAAAAACGTCCTTAGAAAAGCCATCAATTAAATTGCTAAATGGATTTATGTGGACAGTATGTCAATGATAGGCTTTTGTTCAATAATATGGAAATAAACAATAGTGGCTTCTAAAGCCACTTTTGTATTGTCTAATTAAACGTATAGTTCACCCAAAAATGAGAATTCTTTCATCATTTACTCATCCTCATGCCATCCAAGATGCATATTACTTTTTTCTTCAGCAGAACACAAATGAAGGTTTTTAAAAGAATATTTAAGCTCTGTAGGTCCATACAATGCAAGTGAATGGAGGCCAAAACTTTGAAGCTCCTAAAAGCACAGAGGCAACACAAAAATAATCCATCTGACTCCAGTGTTTAAATCCATGTCTACAGAAGTGATACGATAGGTGTGGGTGAGAAACAGATAAAGTCCTTTTTTTACTACCAATTCTCTTCCCTGACCAGTAGGTGGCAATATGCACAAAAAAAACTGTAATCACCAAAAAGTAGAATGTGTAATTTTTATAGTAAAATTTATCGGTTTCTAACCCACACCTATCATATTGGTTCAGAAGACACTGATTTAACCACTGGAGTCATATGGAGTACATTTATGCTGCTTTATGTGCTTTATAATTTTGGCACCCATTCACTTCCATTGTGAGGACAAACAACTGAAATATTTTTCTAAAAATCTTAATTTGTGTTCAGCAGAATAAAGGGGATGGCATGAGGGTGAGTAAATAAGACATTTGAAATTTTTGGGAGAACTATCCCTTTAATGCTTTCCTCTGCCACAATATTGACATTCAATATGTATCTTGATAATTATGTATTTGCTCTGCTAAATTGTTTTCAGAGGAATCGCCTTTTTAACCAAAAGCATGGAATAACAATCTAGTTAAAATATAAAAAGGCATGTATTCTGCATTTTTTTTTACATCAAACACAAGGACGAATTATATTTAATCACTTTGATACATTTCCACCAATACAGCAGGCCTAATAATAAGGATTATTAACCTATATATTTTTACAAAAAAAAAAACAATTGTGAATTAACAAGATGTGCACAAACTACACCTTCACTTACTTATTTTCATTTATTTTATTTACATTTTAATTTATGTTGGAAACCATTTGAATATTACTTTATTGTACTATTAATATTATTGTGGGTCCCAGTCTAGCTTATTATTGAAATATAATATTGAATTATTATTATTTTGATGGTTAGATTTGATTAATATAGTAGTAACATATATCTGCCGTATTCACAAGGAACCATTCTTTTGACAAAGTGCTGTGTTTATTCAACCGTTTACATTGAACCTCACATAAAATCTGGTAAAACACTCATCTCCACACTTTCTGTGATCCTGTCACGTCTTTAGATTTGTATAATGAATTGTAGCGGACACAAATGTTTGGAATTGCACTTGTATATGAATCTGCAGCATTTAGTTTTAAGAACAGTTCATGATTCATGAAATATGACGAGTCATGATTCATAAGCCCTGTGCGTGTACACAGAAAAGTGTCACTCCTTCGCTCTGGAGCACACACATCACATGTATTATGTCATTCGATAATCACTCTGTAAAAGAGCTATTGAAATAAACTAAATTTATTCAACCTTACAAACAAAAACAAATATTTAATACCTCTGGAAATGTAATTTAAGTACTGTTAACAGCCTGAAGTTTCACCAATTTGATTTAATACTTTTTAAATATTTAAGAGGAGATAGTGGGACAAGTGGCTGTCTCACCCTCAGTTGCTCCTCCAGCTGTTGTCTCTCATCTGCATCTATGGCCGTGGTGAGGAATTGAGAGGGTCGCAGGGCAGAGTTACTGGACACCACGTTATTAGAATAAGACGATTTTTTCACTATGTACTTCTCCTCTGCTGTATAGATTGTCCTCAACTGAGCCTCTTTAATCACCTGACAAAAAAAAAACAAAAAAAACAATTTAAAACCTGTGAAACATTTTAATCATATGGTTTTGTACATTTGGTCACTAACTACAGTTAGGTTCTCAATATTTAGTCATTCTGAATGGACAATCTGAACCAGCAGTGAAATTGATAGTTGATCTCAATTGTTGACATGAAGTACATACATGTCAATCATATAACCTGTACAGCATACTTGACTTGCACAATGTAATTTGAGTGGTTTCAAAAACAGACACAGTATTTGTTATCTCTCATGACTATTCAGAGAAGTGCAACTTGAACATAACACACAGCAAAGGTATACATTTTAAGCTATGCTATAAGCCGCCTATCATGTTTCCTGTAAAATGCCCTAAAGTATGTTTGCAAACTTTCCAGCTGACAAAACTGTGTGAAATGTACCATCTCAATCATGTTCTTGGTCTTCTCTGTTCCAACAGGAACATCATTGACCCTGTACTGATGGCACAGATAACTCATGACATCCTCAGGAGCATCAAACAGCTCACGCAAGTACGAGAAGAAGCCATATCGCCTGCAACAAACAAAAGCAACCATCAAAACAATTATTGAAAACAAACAAGGCTCCTTGTATTGAATCAGAGAGAATAACTGGTTAAGAAGAGGGTCTCACTTTAGGGAGTCGATGGATCGTGATGGTGGTCGTTTAGCACATGACTCGGAAGGAGCAATGACACCATTCACTCTTAAATTCAGTGAGTCTCGCACCTGAGAAAAGACCAGAACTCAACACACTACTGCCACAAAATGTTTATCCAAAATAAAAGATTCTTTACTAACCCTGAGCCTCTTACCTCAGACATGAAATTCTCCATGTCTTCCTGTCTCTGAAATACGAAGGCTTTCAAGTCATTAAAAGGAATGTGGCTCTCAATGTATTTCGCGTGTCGTGGATCACGTACATTTATCTAGAAAAAAAATAAAAAGAAAGAACTCGAGATCAACCAGATTGGCAAAACACAAATATTTGCAGAGAAATATTTGCCCGCCCTCCATCCAGCTGTGTTTGTTATTGTGCTCTCACCACCAACATCATGGGTTCATGGACATTGCCTTCAAAACGGCCGCGGTTCTTCCTCAGCCACATGAGAGCACTGTAAGTGTCACGAAAACGATTGCGCAGTTTCTCCTCTTTTATCCTCATCATGTCCTCCAGACTCCTCAAGCGATTCTGCAAACCTTTAACAGAACATTCAACAAATTAAAAATGCAGTACATTATTGATACGCTAAATGTTATAGGTTTCTCCACAACGGGAAAAAAAAGGAACAAAAAAACGTCCATATCCATACAACCATATGCTGTTTACAATTTAAGTAATGAAACACATTACGTTTAAGTTCTCCGGTGGCTTCATCTTTATCTCGCCGAAAATCCAATCTCTCCCCCTCCAGTTTGGCTTTTTCTTCTTGAATATTCCTCAGCTTGGCATTGACTGATTCGATCTGAGGTGTGACGTCCTCCTGGTTGCCCATGCTCTGCAGCTCTGTCTGCAGGTCTTTGATCATGAGGCGCGTGTGTCCAATCCGCTTCTGTCGGTCTGCCTCCTCTGTCTGCTTCAGACTCAATTCCTGCCTTATGTCATCGACCTGATCATTAAAGAGAATGATCAGCATCTTATACCAGTGTTTTAATACTGTTAATCAGGTGATAAAAAATATTCAGTCAATATTGCATGGATGGTGCGTGATTATCATTGTCTTTCCTTTTTAAAGTCAATGTAAAATCAAAATCCCCCCCTCTTTATATGTCTAGCTATATGTGTTCTGCTGTATCCTACAGTAAATGTCTTTTACTGGGTTAACCTTTCAAACATACCTCTTTATTCTTCACTTCAAGCTGCTCATGCTTCTGTTTACACTTCTGTGACACATCTTTGATACTGGCAGTCTGAAAAAAAATTATAATAAAAAAAGTGAGGTTCATGACAAATGGAAAAACACAAAAGATTCAGCTTAATAAATGTACAGTTTGTGAAGTGTGCTGACCAACTCCTTCATCTGCTGCTCAATGGGCTGGAGTTGACTGTCCACTGAACGAATCTTTCTAAGCAGCGGCTCCTGAGCTTCTTTCAACGACTTCAACGTCCTCTTCATTTCTTCCCTTTCTTTCTTCACTCCCTCAAGTTCCTTACGAGCGGTTTCATACTCCTGAAACCAGAGTTAAAAGGCTTTAAATACATGCAATATGCACATTTCATATCATCAAAAACATATTTTAAGTTTAGGGGAGAGTTCACCCAAAAATGAAAATTCTCATAATTTGCTAATTTTCATGTCATTCCAATAAATAAATAAATAAATAAATAAATAAATAAATATATATATATATATATATATATAATGTATTCTTTTACATAATGGCATAAGGGTTATTCTATGTCAAATCAAACAAATTTCAGAGACATCCCCAGCTGAATTTTTTTAATTTGTCAATATTTTCTCTGAAGTCATAAACATAAATGATGAAAGCCAAAATAATAAATGCCATGAATGAATACTTACTGAGAAATAGGTATTGAACTAACTGAAGAGCCAAATGTTACTTTTTCTTAATAATATTGTATTTTTGGATTTTAGCAATTGTTTTTATATGAAGGTAGATTTCTTTATTTGTAGATCAGACCTTTGTTTTATTGAACAAGACAAACTAGCTTCATATAATGTGTATTTTGTTTTCAACCACTGAAAATGAGTAAAGTTAATTTATGTAAGGAGCCACATTGAGATCTCCATATCTCTCGGATTTAACCATATGGGCCTTAAAATACAACAAGGAAAGTTTGTTCTTAGCAGAATTGAATAGGATATTAATATATATAGTTTAAACTAAACAAAAAAATGATTTTTCCATTTTTGGGCTCACACTATTGGCATATAATGCAACAAGAGTTACTGAAAACTAATTATTTTAGAAATAGACCTCCTTTTCTAAGTGTAAAAATAAAATAATGATGCTATCACTGTTCTAATGATGCTACCACCGGCAAAATTATAGGCAAAAAAAAAAAAATCATCATTTTGAACACCCTCTACAAAATAGATTACCCTGTTAATATTGATCAAGCCATTTAATATTTTTGCTTCCATTATCATTTATATTCATTTTTGCCAGCAATTAAAATGATCCAAAACAACATTTTGAGCCAGGGACCTCTGGTTGAGCTGACACAAAATTACATAAGGTTTTTTTTAACTGAAAGAAGGTATCTTTCCTTCCCTCTTAGCTCTCAAATCTTATTTTGTTGAAATATGGTGGGTCAAGGCCCATTGATTTGTCCTGAATGATGAGACATGCGAAAACTAGTAATGTCATAAATAATCCTGTCATTGATTTATTGATAGGTACCTTATTTTCTCTATATGTTTGAGACATTGGTATATAAACATTTAAATTAGAAGCATAATTTGTGTGCTTTCAATTCACTGTCAGTTGACCTTCTGTTTCATGTAGTCTGGCATAATAACTTTGGGAGATCACAACATTTATTGTTCTTGATACAAAAAGAAGCATCGATGCGATGCAGTTGGTAGTCCAAAGTTGTGGATTAGTCACCTTACACCTGAAAAATAGTTTTGTACTTCGTTAAGAATGAACAAAGTGGGAGGCCTGGGTAGCTCAGTGGTAAAGACGCTGGTGGCTAACACCCCTGGAGTTTGCGAGTTCGAATTCCAGGGTGTGCTGTGGGACTCCAGCCAGGTCTCCTAAGCAACCAAATTGGCCCAGTTGCTAGGGAGGGTAGAGTCACATGGGATAGCTGTGAATGTGGTTCGCTCTCGGTGGAGCATGTGGCGAGTTGTGTGTAGATTGCCGCAGTGGATGGCGTGGGCCTCCACAGGTGCCATGTCTCCGGAGGCATCTGAGATTCGCCCTCCGCCACCCAGATTGAGGTGAGTCACTATGCCACCATGAGGACTTAGAGCACATTGGGAATTGGACATTCCAAATTATGAGAATAAAAAAGAATAAACAAAGTGATGTTGAGGAGTTTGCAGGTTTGTGTATGAACTGCGCAAACAGAACAATTAGAAATGACGACGTTTATTACGCAATTTCTCTGTATGTAGCATTGAATAGATTTTAATTTAAGCGGTCAAACCACATAATGACATATTTGTAACTGAAAATACATTCTGCATGCTAGGGTTGCACAGTTAACCGGTGCTACGGTAGTATCACGATACTAAAGCTTCAAAATACTGGCGGTGCTACAGTATTTTTTTAAACTGTAGTACCGTTAGCTTTGTATGTGCGGTAGTAAATTATTTTCGCTAAAACTTTCATTTGAATCAGACCTTTAAAGTAGTCTTTTCGAGTGGCGTCCCCTTCACACGGAGCCCTTTAAGAGTGCAAAATGCTGTTTAGAATTTGCCCCTTATAAAGGCATTGTTTTTTTTTTTCAATGAGTGGTTTTCTCATGCTTCAAAGAGAGGGGCTGAAGAGGTGATAATAATGAAACAGCTGCTCAAAACAGTCTTTTCAACGTTACAATATCTTTATTTTTATGTTATCAACATTCAAATAAAATCACAGAAATAATGGAATAAAAGTTTAAAGCCATTGCCATTTGAACTGGCTGTTTTGATGTGTGTGTTTTTTTTCCCCCCACATCATAATAAGAATATATTAGGTAACAAGTTTTTAGGTAACTTTTTTCCAGTTCATCCATCAGTTATTTGCACCACATCCGGGGAAAAGAGTGGAATAGCTAGTTTTTAAGAACCACTATTACAAACTGTGTTAAGAATCAACACAATATCGTGTGGTTTTGTGACACTTTAGCTGGTATAGTACTGTAAGATACGATTATGGTATCGTGACAACCCTAGTGTATGCTATATGAAAAGACACATATACACAATATATCATCCAGTGATGGCTAGAGTAAATAATAGGGCTGTAATCAACCAAAGAAACTCTTGGTCGACTGAAGTCCTGAAATTTTCGACTAAAAATCGACTAAAAATGACGTTAGGAAAAAAAAAAACGTTACATTAATTAGCTGCGCAATTTGCGCAGTACTTGGTAGCCTTGTTGTCCGCCTAAAAGAATTATAAATAAACATAAAAAACTAGTAGGCTATTTTCAGTATATTAAATCGTTTTTGACCTAATTATTTTGCACTGAAATGAGTCTGACACACGAGTCTGCCGGCTCTGACAGCGTTGCATCACGTGCACCTGCACAATATCATAGCCTATGATTTCCGAAAATAGTACTATGTTGTCAACTAGTGATATCATCACAAGAACTGTTGAGGAATATGCAACATAATTTAGACAATTCTTTTTGTCATATGTTATAATAAGAAGTCATAACTGTCACTGTCATTTCAGCCGCTCTGTGCATGTCCTCGCACAGAGCAAGGCTGAACATGAGCTCAGCTTCGCGGCTGAGACACACACGAATAGACTATTAACTTAAAGCTTTTACTCTTAATAAACACAAAAGGCACGTCCACTTTAATAAAAAAAGAATATTTATTAAACAAACCAGATCAAGCGCAGAAATTAAATAAAGTGCATAACTGAAAAATAAAGCATCTTAGGCTCAAAACTAACACAAACAAAAAAAAAATAAAGTGCCCAAATCCAATAAATAATACTAGAAATAAACTTGATCTAAAAAAAATAAAGTTTGCACAATAATAAAAGGGAACCATAAAAGTAAAGTAGGCTACCTACAACATGTTATTCAGCCAAATTTTAAAAGAAACTAAATAAAGTGATTTTATTTTTCCGTTTGGATGATAAAGGAGGCTTAAAATCCAGCGTGGTCTGGGTGTGTCCGGGGGATGCTACCGTCATTGCGGAGGGGTGCGTCTAAAACGATTATTACACTAAAACATTGAAATATGCCAATTCTGATGTTCATATAGTTTACTCAAAACAGACAGGGCAACCTAACGCAGACAAGTTAGCTTACCGCTTTTAGATGATAAGTCATGTTTGTCGTCGAGCTGTGGAAGGCAAACTGTTGCTTGCAAACTTTGCATTCAACCTTTTTCCCGTTATCAATTTTAACAAAATGCTGCCACACTGTCGATGTCTTTGTTGTTGACATGTTAGAAGAGGACTGACTATTAAATTCTCTCACAATTAAATAAATAATATTCAGCATCAAACCTTCTATAGCCTATCTATCGCTCTTCTCCAGTGGGTTGGGCTAATCCAAAAAAAGTGAAAACAAGGGGGGTATTCTGAAGACACACTGTTACCTGTGAAACAGGGGTGTCCTGAAAACACCCCCATTAGCAATTAGTGCTTTCCACCTGATGAAATGACCGCGGCAAAACTGACGAAATGAACGCGGCAAAACTGATGAAATGAACGCGGCAAAAAAAAAAAAAAAATATCGACCAATCAGAATTTTGGTCGAACCAGAACGTATCGACCAATTAATCGACTAATCGACTAATCGACTGGGACGTTACAGCCTTAGTAAATAATCTGTCCTTTGATAATGATTTAAGTATAATGACAAGTATAATCTTGTTTAAATTCTTCTTCTTGTTGTTTCAAATAAGAAAAAAATAAACTCATATGGCCTTGTACAAGCAATGGTGAGCATGTAATGACAGAATATTTATTTTTGGGTGAACAAAATGGGTTAAAAAATTTGAGTGACAAATTATGGTTAATAGAACTACGTAAGGAATAATTGATGATGGACCATTGAATTGTTGAAAAATAACGCACACAGTCCTAGTCTTCGTTGCTAGTTCGAAAACATCACTTTAGAACTGTGTGAGAGTTTGTGTTTGAGGGATAGAGAGAAACTCAGAAACTGAGAGGGATCGCCTGTGGGATTACCTTTATTTGTTGCAGCTCTCTTTAGATGCAACATCGCTTAAAATCGCCAAGATGCAAGTTTAAGCACTTCTCAGCAGCAGCGTGAGTCACCATATTTCCGTTGTAAACCTTAACAACTTTTTTCAACCCTAATGAGATGCAGGAATGCACTGACGGCACGGCTCTGATTTTTCTCTCGCGAGTAAGTATATAGTGTATAATGTCTGGGTGTCCACGTGTGTTGGAGAGAGAGCTTTTTTCAGATAATATAAAAACTGTTGTATTGATCAAGTGTATCTAGCTCTGACACAGCTCAAGCCTTAGTTGCTAGTTCGAAAATGTCACTTTAGAACTAGCAACAGAGGATGCGCTGCTTTTCAGTATTGGAGTGTGCGTGTGAGAGAAAGAGAGAAACTGAGAGAGTATCTTTCTTTCGCCATTCTTGTATATAGCTTTTCATGTATTGAGTCATGGGGATAAACTGACTTTGCTACCACTATGCTCTTTTCCACTATAGCTATGTGAGACTGATTAGGGCGAAATACAATTAAACATTAAAAGTTATTTCTGATAATAGAAACTGTATTGATCATGTCGTGGGATGCGGCTCTATTTGTTGGTCTTGACTCGAGTCTCAAAGTTTGAGTGTGTGCGCATGCGAGTGCGTATGTATGTGTGAGAGCATCTAAGTGCTGGTGAGACGAGGGAGCGCGAGGCCTCTTTTTAACCAAAACCGAAATAAATGTAGGATATTTCAGACATTGTTTGATGTACTTAACCAATTTACTTAGCCCAGTGTATTTTTTTTTTTATTGGTTATTTTGTTGTGGTAGCCTGTAGGGCTCTTTGACATAACTGAAATAATTTGGCAAATTGATATGGAACAGTTATGCTGTCAAGACCTGGCATTACTTCAAAGCCGTGTGTTTACTTAAAAATAATTGCACACCTTAGAACGTCCGTGAACCAATCAGAATGTAGCATTCAAAAGACCCCTAGTATAAATGAGGATTGTTAACTTTGTAAGGTGACTGAAATGTTTAGTAAAGTAAGATTGGCACGCACCACCCAGGGTTTCTTCTTTTCCAGCATCTGAATTCTGTCCAAGTGTCTCTTCTTCATGTAGTAGCGTTCCACATCCAGTTTGTTCCTCTCGTTCCGCTGTTTGGCCTTCTCTAGGAAGTTGGCTTTCTCCTTACACACGTTCTGTAGGAGATGGGACAGTGTTAAATGAAATGCCTGTCGGGTCTTAAAATCACACAATAGAATGCAGATTTCCAAAAAGAAAATGTTTACCTCCAGTTCCCTCTCTTTGTTGCGAAAGGTTTTGAGTGTGCAGTGAAACTCGTACATTTCTGGCGGGCCGACAGATTTCTCAGTGGCTTCGAGGAGCTCAATCTTACTCATTTTCGCAAACTCACCAACCTTCTCCTGTGATTCCAGAACAAACACAGCGCAATGAAAGACGAATGCATTTAAAAACTAATTTTATCTTGGGCAGCTTTTCCGAGACTATATAGAAATATTTCATAGCGAATAAAGCTCTCACCTGTGGTAGGAACTGACACAAGTTCCCAACCTGAATGTGCAGCTCTTTCACAGCCTCCTCCACAGCTTTCTGACTGGCATGCTTTTTATTGATCATCCACGTCGACTGGTTGTTCTCAACTTGGATATCTCTGGTGATTATCAAGTTTCCACTTGCTCTGTATCTGAACACATGGTACAGTAAAGATGAAGTAAAACGCTCTTCAAAGACTTTAAAAGGAGGTTGCACAAATATATACTTACAGCTCAATCTCGACTAAGCCTTTATTACATCCTCGCTTCACATACAAGCCAACCTGAAAAAACAAAAAACAAGACAAATATATATATATATATATATATATATATATATATATATATATATATATATATATATATATATATATACAGCTCATAGCGTAGATTTAGGTGGGGATGATAGGGACATGTCTCTACCAACTCTCAGAAAATCATATTTGAGAAATTTTAACAATTATAAAATACTTGTGTTATGTATGTTTTTATTCTAATTTAAACGACTATTAAAAATTCTTATTAACATTATTCATGTGTAAATTATTGTCTGATTTATTCTAAAGCGTTGCATAAAAGGTGTTGTCACAAGGCACCTGTTTCTTTTCTCAGTGCTGTTCAGTCTCTGGAGATTACATGGGTGGACTTCCATTTTTATCTTAGGTACAATCCTTTAAACTAATAGATTTAAACTAGGGCTGGGCGTTAGGATGATGTAATCGGATATCGATGGTGTCTTACATAAATGATGCCTATTGCGAACAGATGATGATCAACAATATCAGGAAATGGCAAAACCAAGGATCTGGAAAGTAGCCAAATACATAAAACAGTGGCCAGGGTGAGAAACTAGCACCGGACACCCGCAAAATGCACCAAATCCAGTTCGCAAGTTCCTCGTCCAAATGTATTTGATTGCGACCTGCTGCAAGATGACTTGGATTGACACATGATAAGAGATGCTGTTAGTCACAAAGACACGTGCTTTAAGAAACAAGCATTATTATATTTTTAAGAACAGACAAAAGAAAAGCTGTCAGTGCTTGTGACTGATTCACTGTTTGTTCAGAGGCATGCAGCATGAGCCTGTCTTGTGGGAAAAGCTCATGTAAAGAGTTTTCACTCTTTTTTCTAAGTTTCATTCATCTGAGAACTGTTTGCATGAATAATGTTGTCTATGGGAATGCTGCAAATGATCTCCGATCATATCGGGAGGTGCAATGCCCTTTATTTCCTTGCGGTTGGCGTGCACTGCAGATTCTGTTATGCAAATGAAACTGATGGAGACGGTAAATGTCTGGATTTGGGGCGGTGATTAAATAAGACTTTTTGATCACTTCGTTGTTTTATTGCTTTTATTGTTAAAAGTGCAGTTTGAATTTAGAAATGTCTTTTGCTTATGTTTTTCATGTTTCAATAAATTAATGACATTTTTAAAACTAAATCAATAAAGCAAAAAAATGTACCCGATTCACTGTTTGTTCAGAGGCGTGTGGAACAAGCGCATGTAAAGAGTTTTCACTTTTTTTTCCTGTTTCATTCATCTGAAAATTGTTTTCCCCCTTTATTGTTATTAAGAATATTTAATACAACTTTTTAAGTCGGTTTATAAGTGGAATAATTGATTAAGAGCTAATCATTCATTGTCGCATTAATTCTAATAATCATAAGATTAATCGAATATCAAAATAATCGTTAGTTGCAGCCCTTTTTGGAACTGTGCCAAGTTTTCTCCATTTGGAGATAATGACTCTCACTGTGGAGTCCCAGAGCCTTTCAAATGGCTTTCTAACCTTTCCCAGACTGATGTATTTCAATTCACCTTTTTCCTTATCATTTCTGGAATTTCTTTCGACCTTGGCATAGTGTGCTACTGGGTGAGAAATTTTTGCCGATGTCGAGAAAAAAAAAAAAGCTTGAATACCGATACATTTTCCCCTTTTGCTGATTTGTTTCTGCAAATGGCTGCAGTTGGACGTTCTAATTTCTCCCATTCATTTTAATAGAAGTGACCCTTCTCTGCTAAATAATCTCTGATGCAACTTCAAAGTTAAAGCGCTTCATGTGTGCTATGAATAAATGTCTTATTCACTATGCACTGTATGTACAATTGATTTGATTCTGTATTTTTTGAGAAAATTCGATCGCTAACAATTTCTTCATGTGCAAATAAAATACTAAAATTTGATGACTAAACAGAAATCAGGGATCTGTAGATGTATAGTCTCTGCCTGGGTTTCACATGGGTACATGATGAACTCAATATTCTGCAAGCATTGTGTGTAGTTGAAAATGACAAGTGGAGAAAATGAGCAGCTGATAGAGAAGACCCGTGTTTCTTCTTTCTGGGAACATTTTCTTTTTAAGTCAATTACATTAAGACGTTTACAAAACAGAAACTGTTTGCAGACATCGCTCGACACAAATGCTGTATAATGGTAATACATGTCAATAATACGCATGAGGGTTTATTTAAAACATGCAGGCAAGTTCTTCTTGTTTCCTCATGCATCTGTAATTAGGGATGCACCGATACCACTTTATCTCTTCCGATCCGATTCCGATATCTGAAATCTAAGTATCGGCCGACACCAGTGTAGTTTTTTTTGCATAATCAGTTTAGAATATCTATACATCACTGAGAGATTCTAATTATATGTAAAGAAACAAAAACTTTTAACTACACATTATTTCAATATAAATTTACAAACTATTAAGAAAAACTTTGTCAACTAGTCAGTCTACTGGATAAAGCTGCAGCAAAATTGACAGTAATTCCAGTCTAAGTGTTCAGTAGAAAAGAAGGCAGTTTTTATTTATTTATTTTTTTGTTGCAAAAAACATTAAACTTGTATCTGGACTTTAAAGGATTCAGATCTCTTTTTTTTGTTCAATTTAGTTGTAAGACATCAGTTCACTTTTCATACACAGTTATTTTTGGAACCCATTCAACTTAAATATTGATATAATTTGTAAACAAATAATAATACATTATTATTATTATTATTATTATTATTATTGACTTTTAGAATTTTAAATACAACAGTAATATATTTCAACCATGCACCTTTAACTTTAAACCCTAGGGCTTTTATTTTGACATTCTGAACTCTCCAGGAAGTCCTGTACGTTTGTAGGCAAGTTCACGGTAGTTTAAATCGCTTCTTATTCAAATTCTGGTAAAATGCACCACCAGTGTCGTTCTAAATGCAGATTATAAGTGAACCAAACTATTGAGCATCAACATCTTAGATGTTGTTCGTGAGTAGCGCTCAAATGTTGCGTAACTCGTGAAGGTTAAAAATAGCGCAAGTGTGTGTAAACAGAGCAGTGTGATGAGTTGAGTGTGGATGCCGTGGTGAATGGTGTGAAGCCTCCACACGCGCTATGTCTCCGTGGTAACAAGCTCAACAAGCCATGTGATAAAATGCGCGGGGTTGACGGCCTCAGACGAGGAGGCAGATGGGATTCGTCCTCCGCCACTCAGATTGAGGCGAATCACTACGCGACCACAAGGACTTAAGAGCACACATTGAGAATTGGGCATGCCAAAATTATACCAAAAACACAAAAAAACCAAAGACATCAGTATTGGAGCCGATACCGATCCGGGAATTGGATCGGTAAATCCCTAGCTGTAATCTATCGCAAGCATCAATAATGTGCTTTGATTAATGGCATTAAGGTCCCGTTTTACTAATACAATAACAATGTTTCCATCCAAGGATTATTTTTTGCGAAAAAAGTTGTTGTCGACATAATATTTTTCCATTTAACTATAGCGCATAAACTATTTCGATACTTCAAATGTCGCAAAAAACGCAAGTATAGCTGTAGTAGTATAGCTGCTAAAATAAATGTACCTTGTTTTAAAGGAGTTTTAGATATTTATATTTGGGAAAACAAGCCAAAAAAACAAATCAAGAATTTTGTTGCAGTGTATAATGGGGCGAAGACTACTCTCTCACCTTTCTGTTCACTTCAATCCATCTTTAACTCAACAAAAAACACTCTCTCTTATTAATAAAGCTGCATATTGCCAATTTTCTTCAAGATAAGAAATGCACAGAGACATATATTATAATTCAATAAGTCGCAAGCCATCACGTTATAATCTAGCTGCGTTAAACCGGTGTGTTCGAGGGATGAGCTCTCTCCCTCTCAAATTTGGACTTTCACACAACTCATAGAAGAGGCGCTGACCGCACAGAAAAATGCCAGTTTCGGAGTTTGTAGTTTTTTACATGATCTGCTTCCATATTATTTGATCTTTAATAAAGCTATAATATATAATATATTAAATATAACTGCATTTAAGATGTAACGTTGGGGTGTTTCCTTTAAAGACGCTTGACATGCAAGTTTTGCTTCAGTGGAGCGGCAGCTCCAGCTTCTGATGTATTTGATCTGATATATTTGCTTCTGTATTTACTTACTTTGTATTTTTGCATTATAATTCCCTTGTACTTTGCGATCTACATCACCTGAAGCTGTTTGGAAAGTTTAGCGTGCATCTTGACTGTGAGCGGTGTAATTCTTCCTCTCCTCAGTCAGGTGCGAGCTGCAGTGCTGAACTCATCATTAGAGTTTAAAGTGATCTCATGTTACATTAAAAACAAACATTTTTGTTGACAATTTATTTTATTTTTTTTATTGTCAACATTGTTTATAACATCGACTAATCATTTCAGCCCTAACCACTCCTATAAATGCAATGTTTTTTCTTTCTTTTAAAAAAAAAAAAAAAAATCTCGAGAAGAGCATGCAATGGATTAAACTGTGTCAGCCCTCATTCCCAAATGAACATGTATAACATCATAAAGGACATCTACATTTGCTCTGAGGTAAATTAAAGCTAATAACACTAATTAATTTCCGTAATGATTCAGGTCTTTGAAAAGGCGATAATAAATAAAGTTCACAGCATCACAGTGACTGTATTGAGATGTAATATTCAGTTCTGTTCACTTACACAAATGTTATCAGGTGTGTAAATTGCAATAAAATTATGCTATTCTCTTTTTTAAGTCACTGTGATAATCATTTGCCTAAATTTTGATTCACAGTTTCCACAGTTTTCAATCAAATTACTATGAAATTGAACCATTTCTTTCACAAAAAACATCAGATAAATATTCTTTACAATGTCACTTCATTCCAGCCCATGTAATAATATTATTCATTCTATTTATGAGAATATTTAGCCAAAAACCACACTATTCACGACAATCTTCCATTCATTCCTATGGGGAGTTCTGCATAGCTTGTCAGAACGTGCAACTGTAACCAAGGGGGGCTTGGTAAACAGTGCTTTACAGAGATAAACAGCTGATGAAAGACATATAGCTTGTGTGGGACCTAATCTTATTTATGCATTTGTAAACTGACGTGTATTTGTTGGATGCATTCGTGCAATATGGATTTGATGCATGAGTTGGTGGGAGGTTTGCACCTATCCGATACCTAGATGGTATCGGCTCCGATACTGAAGCTTTTAGACGTATCATTTATCAGTCCGACAAACCCGATCCAAATATAATACTGTGTGTTAGTCATGTTTGTTTCTGTCAAGCTCCAAAAATGACATAAAATAACCATAAAAACACCATTAAAGCAGTTCATATGACTAGTGGGTTTTATTCAAAGCCACTTTAAGACGTGTGATAGTTCTGTGAATCACAAAAGGCTGTGTTTAATTTAAAGTAAATATATAATATCCGCAGCACCAGCGCAATAGTGAATGGTGCTGTTCTGTAGACATAAACTCACGCACAGGCTGGTGATGCACTCACAGCTATTTTTTGCCTTCACAACGGAGCGCAATATTTGAGCACTTCTCAAGAACAGCATCTAAGTTGTACATGCACAATAGTTTGGTTCACTTATATGCATTTAGAACTGCACCGGAGATGAATTTTACCAGAATTTGAATAAGCAGCAAATTAAGGTACTGTGAACTTGCATACAAACAGACACATACAGGACTTCCTGGAGAGTTCAGAATAACAGAATAAAAGTTTAAATATATTACTGTTGTATTTTAATTAATTAAAAGTCAATAATAATAATAACAATTTATTATTATTATTATTATTATTATTATTGTTATCATTAGTATGTTTACAATTTATAACAATATTTAAGTTGAAAACTCGTAACACTAACACATCCGAAATTTTACAACAAACTCACCTAAATCTCACGGGACGGGGGGGGGGGGGTACTTTTCACAACTCCTGTATAGATCAGATTGAACCAGGGTCAGAAATCAACTTTTTCATAAAGGGGCAATATTTGATTTCCTGGGGCATTTTTTACCTTTACAAAGGCCATTTTTTTTCTATTCCAACCTTACAAAATGACCCTGTCATCATTTTATGTTAGAATTTAAACAATTAATTCATTTTGAAATATGGTACGTTTCAATAATTACAATATTGCATATGTACATTGCATAATGTGCATTGTTACAGAAACAAAACTTTTATTCTCATTCACATTTTTCATCCTAAAAAACTTGTACACCAACATTGAGGAAGAGATGACAGCATCTAAAAAGTGGTTAATGTAAAATTATTTTTGTATTATTAATAATGTTTTATATTTCACATAAAGGCTATTTATCCAGATATTATTTTTGTTAATATTATTATTAACTATATTGTGGTTACATTATACTTTGTGTTCTCTCAGACCTGATTCATAATCATTTATGCACTTTTGGCTTCAAGCAGGTGAGGAGGCTTTTCAAACAGAGAGAAGCATAAATGAGATGAACCGACGAACGCATGTTGAGACACCTGCACTCTGTTTCATTCTTTACGCTGCATTTAGATTGTTTTTAACGCAGGCATCACAAAGATTCAACGTTCTGAACACGTTCAGGCTGTAAGATGGGACTGTTGCATTGTTTCATATTATCGCAGATTGTTCTGCACCAAGTGAAGTTTAGCAAATAAACTGTAAGGCAATGCTTTTTTCCCTTCTGCTCTGTACAGAGAGGCTGCTGTGCCTCGTTAAAACTGCGTATGTTTACTCTTTTACTACTGTTATGAATGCTGCCTATATGCTTACATAAAATACAGTCTATTGCAACAGTACTTGCTTGGCGAAGAAATGTGACAGCAAGCAATTTTAGGTTCAAGCTATCAATCTGTCTGTATTGTTCGGGGCAGGTAGGGTTTTATTTTAAGGCCGATACAAACCTCTAGGCTATAGCACAGGGAGTGACAGTGTTATGACACCAAACTGCTGCCGAGCGTGAGAAGCGGGTCTACGTTTGTGCGCGTTTATGGCACAAGCATCCGCCAGCGACATTCGCACAGTGGATGACATGAAACTAATTATGTTGAGTGAAAATTCCAATGAAGATGTGTGTATTTTAAATGTTATAAATAAAACAACAAGAACTCTTTGTGGTGGGCATTTTTGCCCGCATATTTTGAATGTAGGGGCAGAGCCCCCGTTAATTTCAGACCCTGGATGGAGATGAGATGTAATGGGTGTTTAAGTGTCTCTCTTCACACAATGTGGTACAAATGTGCTGCATTATGATTAATGATGAAGCACCAAGATATGAAAGGCGTCAAAACTATAGATCGTTCCAATGTCACGCTTGCAATGTTAACAGCTTTGTTAATTATTAACAGGAACAATACTTTTATCGCATTGCTCACTAAAGAGACGCAGTATAACGCCATTATCATGTCAAATTAACAGGTTTAGAAAGGTTTATGGTCTGTAACATCTTAAGTTCAGTAACTATCCAACAAAGCACTCCCACACTGCGCACGCTCAAACTAATCTCAACAAGCGCTCAACTACTGCTGACAGCTGCACGAGAGGGAGAGTAGATTTACCCGAGCATCTTCTTGAGTAACAGTTTGATACGAATACAAGTTAATTGATTTGATTTGTTTATCTGTATCTATTATTTTAATAATTTGCAGCTGTACTGTAAAGTGAATAAAAGTGTGAAGGAATTTCCTGCACTATGAAAATGGAATTTGCGGGAATTATTAAAATTGTGTGCTATACCTGCAAACCCGTGGTGAATTTCAGGCACAGGGACAACTGTGAAATTGTTATATTTATGCATTTGCAAACTGACGTGCATTTGATGTAGGTGCTGATTGGAGGTTTTGGCACTATTTTAACTCCATAAATTATTGATTTAGAACTGACTGGAAAACAGGCACAGGTGAAATCGCTGGGGTGTTCATGACAGTTTAAATTGACATATGTACTGCTTAATTTCAAAATTAAAATTAAAAACCCATGACAAATATCAGTGATGCAGACCAGATGTTCCTCACCTTGTCTCCTCTGCCCAGGACGGCTGTTTTTCCTGCCAGGCCCAGACAAATGGCACACACTATACTGGACTTCCCTGTGCCGTTGGCTCCCACGATCATGTTCAGTTTGGGCCCTGGGAAAACTTCTGAGTGATCGTAGGTGCTGTAAACAGCAATAAACATCACAAATAAGATTCAGTGTGCTGTAATATGACGGTAACTGACATGTAAGAGTATGTATGTACATTTGAAGTACATGAAAAGTGAATGGGACACTTACAGGAAGTTGTGCATGGTGATGCGGACAATTGATCCCTCCACAAAACCCTCTCTGTCGTCATTTGTGCTGGTAGATGGTGTAGGATCACTGTTTGAAGGCTGTGAATGTGTTAATTCGTGGCTTATTCGTTTTCGTTTCTGCGGCGCCTCCATTTCTCTTCCCGTAAAACGAACTGACGGGTGATGTTTAAAGACGTCACTCCCGTTTCGCGCCTGTAGTGTGTGAATATCACAATGTGATTGGACAGAAGTTGTCACGTGATGTTTGCATGCTGTTGCTGATAATAAGCACAAGATGGCAGGACAGATTTACCAGATTTACTTCTGGTAAACAGTCAGTATCTGATGTGGCCACCTGCTGCATTAAGTACTGCAGTGCATCTCCTCCTCATGGACTACATTAACACCTTTGTCACCACTATTAACCAACATGGAAACACAATTAACTAATAATTCATAGCAAACTGAAGTTCACTATTAGCAATGCATACCATTGTTTGTTTGCCTCATTAAGAACTATTACGTAAATATGGCTAAATTAACATAACTGCTAATTATTCATCACAGCATTAAATATTAAAATCTGTCTTCATTCACAAACCCTCATGCCATCCCAGATATGTTTGACTTTCTTTCTTCTTAAGAAAACAAATTAAGATTTTTAGAAGAATATTTCAGCTCTGTAGATCCATACAATGCAAGAGATTGGTGAACATATTGTCCAAAAAGCACAAAAAGTCAGCATAAAATTAATCCATTCAACTCCCATGATTAAATCCATATGTTTTGAATTGATATGATAGGTGTGGATGAGAAACTGATCAATATTCACTATATTCACATTATTCAACAGGTGATGTATGTATTGATTTAAGCTGACTTCATGTGCTTTTTGAAGTATTCATCACATTTCACTTGCATTTTATGAACTACAGAGCTAAAAATATTCTTCTAAAAATCTTTGTTAGTGTTCTGCAGAAGAAAGTCATACACTTCTGAGATGGCATGATCATGAGTAAAATTATGAGATTTTTCATTTTTGTATGAACTATTCCTTCAACTCCTCAAAATCTTGCAAGCCCTCTTAAGCCATCTTTACACTGTAAAGGTGGCACGGAAGCTGCATCTGAAGTGGCCTCCATACCAATTAAAGGTATATTTACACACAGTATATTTACACAGACTGTTTAATGCTGCTCAGACATGGCATAAATGCATTTGCACAACAATTACAATTGCATAAATAATGTTACGAGTTCACTGTTTTAAATATGAAATTATGAATACAGAAATGTGAAATTAATTAAATTATATAAATGGGACTCCACTTCTCTTTTTGCTTATTGTCAGAAATCTATTGACCAGTTTTTATTTTTGTGTACAAATAAGAAATGATCTTACGAACTCATGAAAAATGTGGTCTTAATATACTTACTCAAGATGAAATGGATTATACAGCACTTCCCTCCTCTTCAACCAAATTAAATTTTCTCTGAAATAGGTCTATTTTATTTTTTATTATTATTATTATTTTTTGCAACTACAACCATGACAAAATTTCAGCCATTCTTTCCTCTTTTCATGAATAATGTCTTCTAACCTGGTCTTATTTATAAACATAATTTCTCCCCACATAGTGACAGTAAGTAGTTTGTCACAACCAGGGCTGGACTGGTAATCTGGCATACTGGGCATTTTCCTGGGTCCAATCAGGGGCGGACTGGCCATTGTGAGAACCGAGCAGGTCGGTGGGTCGGCCGCGAAACGGGCTGAATGGGCGGCGATAAGCTAAAATGTGCTGCCACATTATGCAGAACGGACCACAAAACGGTGCCGCGATATGCAGAAAAGGACAGTGAACGTGCCAACAACAACTTTTGGACCAGTTGCTATGTAAAGTCCCGGGCCAATTTCTCTTCCCAGTCCAGCCCTGGTCACAACATAGATTGCACAACATGCTCTATAAAAATACATTATGTATTTTGGAGTCTGGGTTAAGAATAATATTTGGGGGGGGGGCAAAGTAGCCACCACAAGGACCTAATAAGTAGTGGGAATTGGGCATTCCAAATTGGGAGAAAAAGAATGATATTAATTTGATGTCAAAAATTCAATGTGTGACGTATAGTCACAATATTGTCACAATATGGTATCCCAGTCAAAGACTTGTAAACTGATAAATCAGTTACAAGAATGATTATATCTTTAGATTATAACACAGAAGAGTCATAAGTTTTTTAATTGATTATTCTTGATTCGTGTAAATTTAAGAAGAGCAAGCATTTTTTAACCTTTTTAACATAGATGTCACATTTGACATAAATTTGATATCTTCTAACAAAACAATCATTTTATATGTTCTATAAAAAGTGAGTGGATTTTACATTGAATTTCTCTGTCACACAACCCATGCATGACAATACAAAATATTTTTTTCACACTTCCATAAATTATGTTTTTTATGATTATGTAATATTTAGTTTACTATAACAGGATATCTATGTCGTTGTTTATTACAAGAGAAATGAGTGCTAAATTCATACAAATAATTACTGTATCACGTTGACTTTCTGTGGAACAATGGATTATCAACAATGGTGAATTATCAGTATACCATATGCATACAGAACATATTATACATGCTATTTCTTACTCAAGGTTAACTATAGCAAGTGTAACACATCAACAGACTGTAGTCTTTTGGGTGTACTACTGAAATTGTGTAAGCTGTGTGTCTATTTAGACTCAATAAGTGCCTGAGAAAATACATTATGTGTAACATACAGTATGTGTATCTTATGTGTTATGTGTAGCTCAATATGTGTTTGACAGCCAGTTGGACCTCATTCAATTTCAGTGTGAAAATATTGAATCCTGTTCTAGATTTATCCGGATTTGTTGCATTATCCCTTTGATTTATGAAAAATAAAAACATCAAAATATATTTTATTTTGTTATTTTTTTATCCAAATTTGCAAGTGTTTGGGAAAATTACCATGCATTAAATGGTTAAACATAAAAGAGCACATTCAAAACTCTTAAGAAGCAATAAATGTAGCAGCTATGGCATTTTGGTGGAAACTATATGGTGGTCACCATGGTCAGTTTAGTCAAAGAACTTGTACTGCTACTTTTTATCTTTACCATTAAACTGGCAGTTGTAATAAAATGGTGTTAAATAGCATGAAGTGATAATACAATTAAATGGGAAATGAGTAGCAGCTGAACGGAAGGTTTATTGAACAGTGATATAGAAAAAGAGCAAATTGACACGCATGTTGAATCATGTACATGAAGTAAGGCAGGAGACAGAGCTATCATAATCACAGTTTAGACTTCATCAAGGCCATCATCTTCTCCATTTTGATGGCCAGACCCATGTCGCCCTTAATCTTCAGCTTCCCAGACATGAAGGCCATGGTTGGCTTTAATTTCCCTGTTGATAAAGACACTAGTTTTAATCAATGCTTCAAAGAGGAGTAGACAATTTTATTTCTATAAATGATGCACCTGCTTTCCAATCTGCATCTTGATGTAATCCTTCCTCTTGATCAAGCAGCATGTTTTCATAAGCTTAATGGGAGACTAAACAAAAAGTTCAAATGTGACGAGACTGCAGTATACCCAACAGACTGCGTGTATACCTCACAGCTTGAGTCTCGTCACACTTTAATGGTGTTTCGTCTCCCATTCAGCTGATGAAAAGATGTAGATTGGAAAGCAGGTGCGAAAAACTTCATATAAGTAAAATAGCCTGCTTCTCTCTCGCTGTTGCTTGCGTGCTAGTGATTACATGATAATAATGACATAATAATGAGAAATATTTAAGATTCCACACAATTTCATCATAGGGTCAGAAAAATAAAAAAATGGCACTACATGTCAAAAAGGTTGCCAACCCCTGGAGTAGAGTGTAATGTGCATTATTCAGCTGATGATGACAGTGCCTTTATACCTGAAAACATCTTGATGAAATCAGCACTGTCCATCGTCATGACGACATCAGCTTTACCAGGTGGTTCCCCGCTACCGGCACTTCCTGCATCATTCTTCAGGTCAAGGTACCAGACTCCAGCATGCTCACCTGTCAATCAAACCAATGAACTTCAAAAACTTGATGTCAAATGCACTTGTTAATATAAGATGGATATAATGTAAAAGACCCAATGAAATTGTTTGAGGAGCGCAGTTTTTATTTCCTGTTTTGAAAGGGGATGTTGGGGTGAGACAAGGGCTGGGGGATATATATATAGAATATTAATGAGAAAATCGAGATCATTTTACTGACGTTATTAAATTGAACAATATTGTGGAAATAAAAGATGATTTAAATGTGCTTTCATTTGGCCATTATTTTTCATAAAGAGCGCATCAGTAGAATAATTTCACGATCCATCAGGGCTGTACAATTCATCAAAATAACATCAAAATGGCAAGTTGGTCATATGCGATTATTAATCCACAAAAGGCTGTGATTTAAAGACAGATAAACATGGTCTGTGTGTGATTCAGAACAAACCGGTGAAATCAAAGAATGCAGGATCAAGCATTTGTGCAATTTCAAACATTAGTAACCGCTACAAGATATTATACAAATCTAAAACGTGGCACAGAATAACAGAAAAGGAGAAAATTACAGCATTTCAGGAAATGTGGGACATTGTAAACTGTCAAATACACATTACCTTTTCTGTGAAGTTCAAGTAAATATTGCAGCACTTTTGGTGTCAAAATAAAAGCCCCAAGGTGAAGATGATGTAACCAGGACAGAAATACATTACTCATTAAATTATTCATCATTATATTATAATAATAAACATGATGTGTCCCAGCAATAAATCAGCATTATGCAATGTTCATCTGGGGCTTAAAATTTAAGTCAGTGAAGTAGCTTTGCATAGTAAAAACATTTGAAGATAAATAATGCTTTTATTAAGATACTATGTATCACTGTATTTGAAATATAAAGTGCATATCAATGAAAATGATTGAATTTCATTCCCCCTTGTGTTTATTTAATAAAAAATGAATTATTATATTTTAGTTTAATGTCTAAAATATTGAATCTACTTGACTACAATGGCTGTTTGGATGAAATGATGGTTCCACTGATAAAAAACAAAACCCACGAGAAATTTTAGAGAAAATACATAATTATCAAGATATATATCAAATATTGTCAATAGGCTGAAAAATAGAGATATGATTTTTCTTCTTTTTTCATTTTATCCCCCTTTCTCCCCAATTTGTCATGCCCAATTCCCACTATTTACTAGGTCATCATGGTGGCGCGGTTACTCACCTCAATCAGGGTGGTGGAGGACAAGTCTCAGTTTCCTCCGCTTCTGAGATGTCAAGCCGTGTATCTTATCAGGTGGCTCGTCGTGCATGACACCGTGGAGTCTCCCAGCATGTGGAGGCTCATGCTATTCTCTGCGATCCACACACAACTCACCACACGCCCCATTGAGAGTGAGAACCACTAATCGTGATCACAAGGAGGTTACCCCATGTGACAGTACCCTCCCTAGCAACTGGACCAATTTGGTCACTCAGCACACCCTGGATTCGAACTCGTTACTCAAGGGGTGGTAGTCAGCATCAATACTCGCTGAGCTAACCAGGCCCCTGGCGAGATAGAATTTTTTAAGATATGTCGCCCAGTGCTAGATGGGACATATTGAAGGACAATAAGCTGTAGTTTGAACCTTGGTTTGTTATTTGCTATTGCTAGACAGAGGCAGGTGGTATTAAGAGGAATGCCGTTCTGATTGTAGAGATAATTTTATTAAACAAAAATGTTTACATTAAAAGTCTTCAATATTCATCCATTTCCAGGAACAGAAAGACTGTACATTTTAAATATGTATATCTGCTGCAAGTTAAGTTTGATCATATTTAGGAGTAAACTAGCATATTTGTTAGAGGTAGACCGATATATTGGTTATCTGCAAAAATCTATGCCAATAGTTGCAGATAGGTTTTTTACTCCATCATGCTATATATAGAACTGTATGGGGTACGGCACACAACCCACTTATGTAGTGGTAGCTTGTGAAAGGAACAGTGGAAAGCTCCTTCCCTCTGTAGTGCTGGGGTCTTCTCCTTAGGCAAGAGAGAATAACCCTTGAGCCTACCATCCTAGGGTTACTGGTAATCCAGTACTATCTATTGCGTGAGAATCTCACCAATAGCTCTCTGATGCCTTTAACATGCGACTTGGTGAGTTGAGGCTTGTCTACCCAAGCATGTGAAGATTGGAACCGGCGGATTATGCGGAAGTCACCACTCGATTGGTTTCAACGGACATGAAGGCAGACCCAGCAATGCGCTGTAGAGCACAGCAAATAAAGGGCTCAGCAGACACAAGCAAAGCTGATGGCCCTCCAATGCATCTGGTTCCATCCCCAGCCATCTAGACATTGTCTTGCTACTGGATCAGATGGACTCGGATGAGAGAGGGAGGTTGACAATGTGAACTCTTCTTCACTTTAAACAAAGTGACAGCGCTAATCACTTTGTCATCCATCTCCCTGGATGACTAAGCTGGTCCTCATCAATTACAATGGACATAAGAAAGAAGATATAGTACTGTGCAAAAGTTTTAGGCACTTGTGAAAAATGTTGCATAGTGAGGATGTCTTCAAAAATAAGTCATAAATAGTTTTCAATTATCAATTAACATGATACAAAGTCCAGAAAATATATAAAAAAGAGCTAAATCGATATTTGGTGTGACAACCCTTGCCTTCAAAACAGCACTAATTTTCTCAGGTACACCTGGACACAGTTCGTCTTGGTTGTTTGACAGATAGGATGTTCCAAGATTCTAGGAGAACTTACCACAGTTCTTCTATCGATTTAGGCCATTGCTTAATTTGGTGAATACTAAAATATACAGCACTGTAACGGAGTCAAGTCTCCATAATTTCAAAATAAGAGTACTGAAATAAGTAAGTGTATTCGTGTTTATAGTTAAAAGTCCCGTGTTGTGCACCAATACTAATTTTTTTCTTGTTATTACTGGGATTTTGGTTGCACAATAAACTGCATCTGTGATTTTATTCATTTTGGACTCTTGTAGCCTCTGTGTCATAATAAGGAAACAAATCGATTTTAAAATTATCGGCCAATTAATCGGTTATTGGTCTTTTCCACCACTTTAGATATCAGTATTGGAAAATCCACTATTTGTCATCCTCTAATCTTGAAAATAATGCTAACAAACATGGACTAAAAGCCACTAAACTGCTATTTTAACTTCATGGGGTCTTTAGAGGAAGTGGAATGGTTAAAATGCCATGTCATAATAGCCACCTGATAAATCAAACCTGTACACTCCTTGTGTACTTTTCACAATTTCTGGATTGAGAATTCCTCTGATGATGTTGAATGTGTCAGCAATAGGTCCAGGGGTGGCTGAATCTGCACTGGTTTTTCCACTCTTAAAAACTGGAGTAGCACCTGAAGAGAGAATTAAAAGCATTTGTACTGAAAGCCCAACACTATGGGGCCGTTCTCAACGAACGTGCTTTTGTCTAGGTCCTTCTGGGTCTGAACCAGTTTTGCACTTTATTCAGAAACAAGCAGCTATGAAAAAGCATTATACTATAATATGTGTGACTGGGAGTTAAATTATTCATCCTCAATAGCGGCTCATTTACGCGAGTTAGGAGGGGTTGCTTTCATGCTAAATATGAACCATACCCCAGTCCACCTTTTAAAGTGGAGTTGGTGTAAACAAAAACACCCTAGTTTGAAAGCACCCTGAAAAGAACAAAAGGATGTTGTGGCTACGCCTCAAATAGCTTACCATGCTCCTCCATTTTCTTGACTAACTCCTCTGGCTGTTCATCCAAGAAAAAGTCAGGAAGCAACGGATGACCTACAAAAAGAAACAAAGATTCCATTTTATACTTTATTCAAAATAATTGAATAGTAAGATTTTAAAGGTAAACCCAGTCATTTTTTATGCATGTTGTCTTGAACCTCCACTGGCCTCTAGTGACATCATTAAAACACAATAGTTTTCAGTGACCAGTGTCATTGTAGATATCCACTATTCAAAGTCAGCCATGATTAATTGTATTAATTCGTGAAATTGTCCAATAACAGGGCGGTTACTGTGATTAAGCATGTAGTATTCAGCTGGTCATGTGATTGTAACATGGCCGCCCCCATGAGGAGACCCTCTCCATGTAGAATAAAACAGCTTTTGTAAGGTTACTGATATGACTAGAGTCCTCTGATCATGTGAGTGCTCATGATTTTATACATGAGAAACAGATCAATATTTAAGTCATTTTTTCTTTAAACTCTCCTCCCTGCCCAGTACGTACCAATAAGTACAAATAATGCGAAATGGCAAAAAACAAAAGAAGAATGTGTGGAAGTGAAAGTAGAGATTTACAGTAAAAAGCACTTAAATATTGATCTGTTTTTCACCCACACTTATCATATCGCTTCAGAAGACATGGATTAAACCACTGGAATTGTATGGATTACTTTTATGCTGCCTTTATAGTACATTTCATTTTGTATTTTATTTGTTGCTCTGATATAGTTCAGAGTGTCAGTTGCTGCGATGTGCAATTTACCCATATTTAGTGGGAAATGTTTATCTTATTTATTTAGTTTTGCATTTTTGCAAACAGGGGTTCCTTAGGGTTCAAAATATTTGAACATAAAATATGAAATAGCACAGCGCCAACCTGGTTCAACAGCATACACATCAAAGTCTTGAATGCCCTCCTTTTTGAGAATGTCCTCATCAATGGCAAACTGTCCATTAAAGCTGGTAGGTTTGTTGAAGATTGCATATGCTGCATCAGCCATGATCTCCACCTTCCTGCACTGTTTACCCACTCCGGCTCCACCCAACATGTCCATGGCAGCCGTCTGGATGGCTAAAAGAAGATGATGCGTAAAGAATGCTTAGGCTCTCATTTTTGTTTTTAATTGAATAAATTTTTCCCACACTGGTCTGTTACTGAAGTATCAACTATTTCAGATTCATCCGCCCCCTAAACTTCGTGTTAAAACAAAATAAACTATAACTGGTCGTTTTACGTGTCAGTCAAAAAGTTATGCAACTGAGTATTACCTGTCCTGGGCCATAAGGCATTAACGGCAATAGATCCTTTGAACTCTTCGGCCATTCCCAGTACACACATGGACATGCCGTACTTTGCTATAGTGTACGCTAGATGGACATGGAAAAGAGAATGTGATGTGTCATTATTTGTCACCAATAACAAATGTACAGTGGTATTTTTAAACTGAAGGCCTTTGGCACTGAATGAACACATGTCTGCCATTCAGCCCACTACTTGTTCTTCTCACCTGTGTGGTTTTTGAACCAGATGGGGTTAAGGTTGAGAGGCGGACTGAGGTTGAGAATGTGAGGGTTCTTGCTCTTCAGAAGATGTGGGATGCACAATCTAGACCTGTAATGAAAACGGTGAACAATGTACATGACAACATGTGCTGTAACCAGGCGGAATCACCTATTTGACTGTACTAAATTCAAATGAAACCCACTTGAAAATGCATAGAAATTTGCATATGTTGTGGTTGGCTGAAGTGCTAGGCAATATTGCTAAACAAAGTTACATCTCAAAATGTTCACCCTTTTGATGATATTCAATGTATATCTCAATATTTATTTATCTGCTCAGAATTGGCTTAAAACTGTGCTATATTTAAATCTTAAATTTTTGACCAGATGTTGCCGGGCAGATTCAAAATGTTTAAAGTTAGAACTAAAACTATTGTTGCTCTAGTTACTATATTTTTTATATAAAAAAATAATTAAGGCAATTTTCCACAAAATTTTTAGCTAAATCAACACAAGGAAGAACGTTACATAATTTTCATTTGTACAGTAATTTTTTTTGCTGCTTGTTAATTTTATTTAATTAAAATAAACTAAAGCATTAAACTAAACAATTCTACAACACTTTGTCACAACTTGATTTTATTGCACTCTATCCATTTAAATTGGTAAAATGGAAGTTTAGTTAATCCTTTGTCCTAATCCTACTGTCTTTTTGTAAAGTTAAGTTCCTGTTTTCCATGTCTCTTATTTTGAAAAGTTCACATCATGTCTTGTTTCCTTGTCATGTGTATTTCCTGTTTCCCGCCATGCTTATGTGTCTTGTTTTCATTGGTTCATTGTTTAATTACCTTGTTATCAGTTCTAGTTTGTCATTGGTTTTAGTTTATTGTCTTGTTATCTTGTTTAGAGTTTTGGTTTTCCATTAGCTATGTTTCCCCCATGTCCTTGTATTTAAGCCCTCTTGCTTGCCATTGTCTCTTGTCGTGTATTAACGTACGTGTAGTCCATGTTTAAGTCAAGCTCTGGTTTAGTTAAGTATGTTAAGTTCATGTTTGTTCAAGTTTATAGGAATTCACGATTCTTTAATAAACTGCACTTGGGTTCTTCATGTCATTGCCTTTGCCAGCAGCTACATACATTACACCTACATGGGACGGGATAGGGAGAACAAGTGTTGAAATCAAGCGTTATCTTATGCATTTTTGAGCAAGATGAGAATAGGAGATTTGTAATTATGTTATATTGGTATGTATATATATATATATATATATATATATAAAAAAAAAAGAGTATGTAGTTTTAGGGGTTACCACTGTGGTGAAGAATGTTGCTTGTGCTTAGCTTGAGGATGGACTTAACAAATATACATTTATATGATTACTGCTTAGCTCTATAAGCAGTTGCAATTAAATGGACAGTGCAACAGTTTCACTGTCCTTACATTGTACACCTGGCACATGCTAAAGTTGAATTAAATTAAGTTGGACCAACAAAAGAAAATTAATGAAATAAACCTTAGTAAAATGAGTTTGACGAAGTTAAAACTATTTTAGTTTTAATTTGACCTTATCAAACTAAATCACGTAGGCTCAATGAAACTGACTTAATCTGAATTAAAGTTTGGTTGTTGGGCTGGGTACAGATACAGATTTCCTGCTTCAATTCCGATTAACAAGATTTGATTCAATATCGATTTATATGGGTATATTTCAGTTATATTGCCCCTTTTGCTTACATGTGAAATCCATTCTCTCCCAGCTAATTCTGCGAATGATACATGGGACCTTTTAACTAGGTACAATATGAAAACAATAAACAGATTCAACTTTTACACTCAATCTCGCTGCTGAATATTCCACACTATGCTACACGATTCATTCACTAGTAAGTGAAATCTGAACATTTACCAGCCAGTTGCCAAATATTTAATTTAATATTCAAGTTTATTGATAAAGCACACTTAAAAACAACAAGTGTTGTAACCAAAGTGCTGTACAATATTTTACAAACATTAACAGAATTAAATAGAACTAATAAAATGTCCAAAAGAACAAATTAATAAAACCTACACAAAAAACTCAAACATCATTATAGGCTAAAGAGAAAAAAAAATCTCCTCTCATTCTAGCGGAGAGCAGCTCATAGAGTAAAAGATTGATCTTGGGATTTAAGAATTGATGTTGAGATGTTCAAATGAAGATCATGATGCATCGGAAAATCTATATTTTTACCCACCCCTTGGTTTGTTAGTGGTTGGCGGAGAGGGGGTTGGGGATGTCTCCAAGACATGAGCGGGGTCTGACTTGGGGTGGCAAACTCATTAAAAATGTCAAAGTACATTAAAATCTAAATGATATTCACAATATTGCTTCATTTTATATAGCTAGAAAAAATGATCATGAATATAAACATGAATATTCAAAATATCGCCCAATCTCAAGATTTAAACTCACGTCAGGTATGTTCCCCTGAGATTGATGCCCAGCATAAGGTCCACTTTCTTCATTGGAGTATCCACAGTTCCTGTCAAATTGATGGCACTGGCATTGTTCACCAAGATGTCAATCCCTGCCATCAGACCACGAGAAATGAATTAACTCTTAAATGCATGTGTGTTTAACCAAACATTATTACATGCTCATGTATTTAGCGACCCGGCACTATCAATCACAAATGGATCTACAAAAAAAGTGTAAAACTTTCAAAGCATTTTCAAGACAATTAGCAAATAATATAATAGAATATATTCTGATATATTTTGGCGTTTTATTCTTCATCTATCAAAGAGATGATGCAACAAATGATAGAACGGTATTCATTAATTCCACATTGAAATTTTATGAGACTCAACTAGCTGTCAAACACATATTGAGCTACACATAAGATACACATAAGATACACAAATGTATTTTCTCAGGTACATATTGAGTCCAAATAGATGCACAACTTACAGAATTTCAGTAGTACACCCAAATGGCAATAGCCTGTTCATGTGTTGAACTTGCTATAGTTTACTTCCACGTTTCTTCTTTTTTAAATAGCAATGTCAAATGTAAATCAATCGAACTGTCAATCACTGAAATATCAGTGCTCTGGTAGCTCAGTGGTTAAGGCTCTGGGTTACTGACCGAAAGGTCGGGGGTTCAAGCCCCAGCTGTTTCATGGCTGACCCTGTGCTCTGACCCCAGCTTAGATGGGATATGTGAAAAAAATGCATTTCATTGGCTCTGTACCTGTACTCTGCACAATGACAATAAAGTTGAATCTTAATAAAAATCACCATAGTCAAACAGAAAATGAATGTGAAATAATAGTTATTTGTATGAATGTGGTACTCATTTGTCTTGTAAAAAATAACATTTATACCCTGTGTTTGTAAACTTATATAGATATAAAATAATCCTAAAAATATGAATTATGGAAGCAAAACAAGCTAAACTATTACATATCTCAGGTCTTTAATGACCCTATACACTTTTGCAAATTAAGCACTTTTAAAATATATATATAAAAATAACATTTATTTATATATTTTGTTTTACACCATTCGGAAGAGAAAGATTGAGGGATACTAAAAAAGTGTGGGCACAACTCCATAAAAATGGATGAGGTTCAGTGGGTGGAATGAAGTCCCATGTCACTTAAGACTCGAGGTATGCGTTTAAAGGTTAAAACACTCTCATTGTCTGAGCGCTGGAAAATATGCACCATCTAGAAAAACAGACATTTCAGATGCCGTGACCCACCTCCAAATTTTTCAATGGCCTGTTCCACAGCATCATTTATCTGCTTCTCATCACGGACGTCTACAATACAGGGCAATGCTCTTCCTCCCGCAGCTTCAACTACCAAACAGACATCCTCGTGTCATGGTCTCATTACACAAAATACGTACAAGTTCATGTACAAGTGTGTCAAGAGAAGCTTGTGTGTCTCACTTTCTGCTGCGGCTGTGTAGATGGTGCCAGGCAGTTTGGGGTGAGGATCGGCAGTTTTGGCGGCGATGACCACATTGGCACCATCCCTAGCGGCTTTGAGAGCAATGGCCTTGCCAATACCCCGACTTGCCCCAGTGATGAAGAGCGTACATCCCGCAAGCTTCCTAAAATTGATGGGTAATTATACAATCATCTGATCATTTCACAAACAATGCACACTATATGAACACAATATGTAACATAAATATATACAACATCACATTTTAATGAATTCATTTTTATCATGATTATTAAAAAAATATAGATTTTTTTAAGACTTATGCTTAAATGCTTGAAACTATTTTTGTTAAATAAAAATCATGCATGCATTTGAATTTCTTTACAAAACAAAATCTCTCTCTCTCTCTCTCTCTCTCTCTCTCTCTCTCTTTCACAATCCGATATCATTCGACTGCCAAAGACTACAAAGCTTAAATCTAAGATAAGAGCTAAAGGCTTCATTTCACAGTTCATCGGTGCATAGTTTGGATGACTTTATTATTATTATAAAATAGTACTATTAAACAGTAAGTTGATAAGATAAAATAATATTTTTTCAAAACCAAGATTGCTACTGTTTATAGGTTTATCAAGTGACGCGCCTGCGCAACACGAATGTAGGGTAAAGGTCATCATATAAAATAATAATAATCACATTTAAGAAAAACATCTTAAATATGAAGGGGTAAAGGGGAAATTCGTTTATTTGCGATATACTCCAATGCCAAATCAACTGATCTGATTAATTTACTTCCGATAGATTGATGTGAACTTTGCCGCAAAGTTTTGACAATTCAGTCCAACCCATTCATGTCATTCCCAACTAAGTTAAAGTCAAAACAAGCATTTCATACAAGCCAACAAAAAACTAAATCATGAATGAGAAACATTGCTCATTTAAACCAAGTGAACTTCAGTTATCCAGCATGATTTTGAGTTTATCTGTGTCTGATCGGACTGACCCTGTATTCTGCAGCATTCTGCGGCGTGACGGTGACCTGGGCTGGGAAGAGAAAGAAGGACGAACAGCTACAATGAGTGTGATATTAAATTCTCCACAATCCTGTCGCGTATTTGCCCTTTACTCCAGTAACAGGTTTTCAATGCGAGATCATTCGCTCTGTTTACTTCCGGTACAGATTCGTGGCAGGACTTTTATTGAAAAGGAAACTTACATTATGCAATATGAATATAAGATAAATTAAGCAAATAACAAAAAGAAAGCAAAATATTTCGAGGATTAATAACTAAATCGCATAAATACTATAAATTCACAAATACTGACATCGTTACGTAGACTTTTACAGTTAATTTACTAAATGATAAATTGTATTAAACTCAAATAAATAAACAGAACAATAAATGAAATAGCTCATTTTCAGTTGTGACAATTAAATTAAATATTTATGAAAATTAATATAATAACAAGGGGAGTGCTTCTAATCTAAACCTGTTTTATTCCAATAGAATATTCTTAAAATATACATTTCATATGATCGATAAATAATAAAATATCAAAGCAAATAAATTAGCATATGTACAGTTGAAAGTATGACTTTTAATATTTTTTAAAGTTAATATTATAGTACAGGAAGCGCCTCTAATGTGAACCAAAACACCAGAATTACTGGTTATCTAAAGTGATACTGATATTTATAAAAGATGTTTAATTTGTTTGTTTATGTTTTATAAAGAAGAAAACATAAACTAAAATTAAAGTGTTATGGGTGTGCCTCTGTTATACAATATAAGACCATTTAGACCATTAATACAATATTAAGATTATTAAGAATTTAAATGAAGAAATATAAAAATTAAGATTATTATACAAAATGTCAAATAGCAAAACGAAAGAGAAAAATAAATAAATAAAGAAGACTAAAAGGCAGAAACATATATATGAAAATAAATATAAAAAAATGTATTTGCATATGTACAGCTGTGAATATGAAATTTAGTTAAGATTACAGTAAGGGAAATAACGGGAAGAGCAGGCACTTCGAAAATTGACTACTTCATGTGATATTCATATTTAAAATAATTTATATAGTAAAATGTCTATTAATTCATATAAATATGTTAGCGATGCAGTAGGAAATACAAGCGGAGATCTCCATCTGCTTCCCTGTAGCTGTGACATTTCCCGAGGTATTCTACAGCGCCCTCTAGTGTGCTGGAGAACTGGACTCGTTACAATGTGTTTAAGTATATTTGTAAATTATTTACTTTTTTATATACACTTAAATTCAAAAGACAAAGCGCGTAGCGATTGTTTCAAGATTCACAAGACTTACACGATCTCTCAAGAACATATAGCAAGTTAAACGGACTAAAGAGACTGTTTAATGCTGATTCAGATTGAATGTGCGTTTACACCACACTTTGTTGTGACATACAGGTTTCATGCAAGCGCAAGACTGCAGTTTAGCCGGTCCAACGAGTGTTTCAAGTTCTTGCATGCCTCAGGGTACTGCAGCCAGGATAACATCTTTGCCGTCTTGAAATTACAAATTTAGACATTCACCATTGAAACACAAACACTAGATATGAATAGGCGAAACGGGTAACATTATTTGTTTATTAATAATTGATAGCATCAAGAAAGGTCCATAAGGCTGAATTTATAATATCCAGGAAGTGTCTTTACTCTAATAAATAAGATAGCTCGAATACAGTTAATGTGTCAACAGCGTATTTATTGGAAGGGTCTGGTTCTTTTAAAGCTTTTCCCCAATGCCCATTACCTTTTTTAAATATATCACTGGAAAAAAGATTATAATGAGCTGCTTATCCCATTAGGGATATTTCACCCAAAATGTAAAATCCACATAATTTCCTCACCCTCGTGCCATCCCAGATGTGTATGATATTCTTTCTTCTACAGAACACAAATTAAGATTTTAGAAGAATATTTCAGCTCTGTAGGTCCATACAATGCAAGTGCATAAATGGTTACCAAAACTTTGAAGCTCCAAAAAGCACATAAAAGCAGCATAAAAGTAATCCATACAAATCCAGTGGTTTAATCCATGTCTTCTGAAGCAATCCAGTTGGTTTTAGATGAGAACAAACCTAAATAGAACTGCACTATACATCTTGCCATTGCAAGTGCAGGCATGATCGTGATTTCATTACAATTTCTAGTGCTTGACACGTGCACAGAGTGCTAGATAGCGCTTGGTTGTGTAATCGAGCTAGAAATCGCCATGGAGACCGCTGATTTATATTCCGATTTGTTCTCACCAAAAATCATGTCGCTTCAGAAGACATGGATTAAACCACTAGAGATTTATGGATTACTTGTATGTTACTTTTATGTGCTTTTTGGAGCTTTAAAGTTTTGGAAAAATTTCACTGAAATATTCTTCTAAAATCTTTGTTAGTGTTCTGCAGAAGAAAGAAAGTCAAACACATCTGGGATGATATGAGTGTGAGTTAATATTGAGAGAATTTTAATTTTTGGGTGAACTAATTCTTAAAATTATACCAAACCCCGTGCTGGCAAACAAGGCTTGAAAATAGTTGATACGCAGAACTTATAGCTGTCCACATTTGTTGCGTGTAATAACGAACTCTATAATAGTGCTTTAAACAACGCGTTTTGCCATTCCTCAAAGGTGTGTCTGCTAAAAGGGGAGGCCATTTTGTACAGAGAAGCGTGTCTCTCTCTCTCTCTCTCTCTCTCTCTCTCTCTCTCTCGCTCTCTGTGTGCGTGTGTGTGTGTTCACGTCAGGAGCAGGAAGTGTGTGTGTGCGCGCGCGCCTTTGTGCTTGAGAGAGTGAAATTGTGTCGGGGAGTCGAACTGTAGTAACAGCAGCACCCGTGTCTTCATTTTCCTGTGCGTGCATTGTTATTTCACCTCGCCTCTCTTTTCCCTGTATGCAATGGATGGGTATGTGAGTTTCCGGTGTTTTATTTACCTATCACGCGCTTGTTGAGTTGTTTACGTGTTGCTCTGTTTCCAATATTGTATGTAATTATGATATTTAACAATAATGGCACGTCAGAAAATGACATGGGAGGGTTTAAACGTGAAATCTGATGGAGATGAGACCCTGGGGTGCTTGTTTTTAATGCAAATGCAATTAAAACGTCATGTGCTTTGCCTTTACTGGGTTGCAAAAATATTATAATTCCCAGTTGCATTTGGATCATTGCTGATAATCGCGTTTTGTGTTGTTTGAAATGCAAATTACAATGGACGTATGACAATGTAGAGACATATTTAAATTTAGGTTCAAGGAAGTGGGCTTGTTTACAATTAAATGGCGTTACAAAATGGTAGTTTACTGATTTTGTCGTACGTTTATCACTAGTTTGCTTTCAAATCTAGATGGTATATGTGTACGGTGTGAAGCTGTGGTGAAATATACTTCTGAAGTGGTAAGAATTAAGGAAACAAGAGCTCATGTGTTGCTGCTGCCATTTTAAAGCAATGAAGGGGCGTTTCTTATACAGCGATTCTGCCTAGAAAACAGTTTCCTGGCATGAAACACTAGCGACGCGGAAAAGTGGATTTTATAGGAGGATCGTAAAAGAGTAGTGCGATTTTTATGTTTATATCGGGATATCAGGCGATGTGAGTTTATCAAGCCACCCACAGTCCGAGCGCGTGATTCTACAAAATAGAACGCTCAGCGATTTCACGCAAAACAGTAAGAGACGCGTCAGGTTTGTTTGTGCGTGGCGAATATGGGATGTAATATGCATAAACTGTATCTTTTAGCTGTATTGTTGACACTCGTGTGCGCGGGCAGATTGGTGGGCGGGGGGCTGCATGGCGCACAGATTATATTTTACTCACTTATTGTTGCGTTTCGTGCCCTTCAATAGCATTTCGTGAATTCAAAGGATTGTTTTGTAATTATCCTGTGCAGTAAGTTTCAGATTTGAAGGGCGAAAGTGAAATATTGATGTAGAAAACAGAATTGTTCCACTTTTTTCTTATTCTTTTTTTCTTCTTCTTTTTTTTTTTTTTAAGGAAACGCTACTCGTAAAATATGCATTAATCAAAACGGTGATCCCGCACATTGAATTACGCAAATTGGTTAATATTAATATTTGGTTAATATTTAGGTTTGCGACTCGTTTTCTAGGCTCGTGAAAATCTAGACTTCTGTCACGTTGTCTACAGAACAAAGAGCTGCAGCAGTTTCCCATTATAACATGTTACACCTCCATCCCAGTGGAAGATCTTGGCTGTCTTTCCCACATTCATTATCAGATTTTCAGTTGATTTATTAATACAGTATGTTTACTAATGCATAGGTGCAGGACTGCAGAATCGAAAGCATTAGATAATTGTGCATTTCACACACTCCCAGGGGATTTCCACCATTAAACAACTCCCACTATTTCCAACTGTGGGCATTACAATCTGCTTCTGAAAGACTGAGCACAAATCTTTCACCCTATCGATGAGAAATATCCCAAAATAATATTTTCATTCCCCTCTGTGTGTATGTACAAGTGGCCTTGGATACTTAAGCCACACTTAAACTGCATGAATTTCATTGCAGAAATAACAAATATCAAACCAAGAGGCATATGTAAACAAATGATGTTTGAGCTTTTCTCTGAACAACTCTCTTTTTATTTCAGCATTTATTCACCCTCATGCCATCCCAGATGTATATGACTTTATTTCTTCTGCTGAACACAAATTAAGATTATTAGAAGAATATATCAACTCTTTAGGCCAATAAAATCGAATGGTGGCCAGAACTTTGAAGCTCCAAAAGGCAGTATAAAAGTAATTCATATTACTCAAGTGGTATGATAAATTTGGTTGAGAAACAAATCAATATTTTTGTAATTTTTTTTCCCCCAATCAATCTCCACATTCACATTTCACACTTTTCTTTTAGCAATTCAAATTCTTCAGGCATATCGCCCCTACTGGCCAGGGAGGAGAATGTATAGTAAAAAATAACTTCTGAAGCAATCTAATTGATTTTGGGGGAAAACAGACTAAAATATAACTCCTTTTTCACTGTTCATCTTGTCATTGTAGTTTCTAGGCATGATCATTTTCATGCTCGATTACACTTCCTAGTGCTTGAGCACTAGATGGCGCAATAAGAAGCTTAAGCGATCTTGAAATAACAATCCCAAAGGAAACTGCAGTGCTGATGTCAAGATTTATAGTGAAAAAGGTCTGTTCTCACCCCAAACCTTTTGGATCCCTTCAGAAGACGTGGATTTAACCCCTGGAGTCATATGGATTACTTTTCTGCTGCCTTTATGTGATTTTTGGAGCTTCAACGTTTTGGTCACCATTCACTTGCATTGTATGGATCTACAGAGCTGAAATATTCTACAAAAAAATCTTAATTTGTGTTCTGTAGAAGAAAGTCATACACGTCTGGGATGGCATGAGGGTTAGTAAATGATGAGATAATTGACATTTTTGGGTGAACTATCCCAAAAATCCGTAAACAAATGATGGTAGAGCTTTTCTCAGAACAATATTAGGAGCTATTTTTTTAAATTACTTTTAACCAACCAGTCAATTACCAAGGTGATTTTTGGGGATTGTATGTAGCCAGTTCCACTCAAATTTAGAGAGGTTTTATTTGAACAGTATTTCCAGGACCATTACTAGGATGCAATCTATGTTTGGGGGGAGTAACGTTGATCGTTTCATCTTCACTCCAGGGGGTGGAGGCATCAGAAGTTTCTGGGGGGGAATCGAGGCAAATCTTGGGGGGCAATGACCCCCCCCCCCCCCCCCAATTCTGCCATTATTGTATCTTGTGCTCATATTACCTTTATTTTAAATAAATGCCATTTGATGTGATTTTTTTTATTTATTTAATTAAATGACATTCATACATTTTAAAGTGTTTCTCAGGTGTCTGAATACATTTTGGGTCCTCTGTCTGTAGTCTCTCATTGGCTTTTAATATATGTGGAAGCTGGAGATTACCACCTGGAGGGGTTTGGTTTGTGTTACTTTATAACTTACCGTGGGGTCGCAGACACTTCTGGGAACACTGAATACTGATATCCACTTTATACAGTGTAAGAGTGGAAAAAAGGAAGTTGCTATAATTCTGCTTTCGACACTGATTGCAGCGAAAATGTAAAAACATTAGGTTAAGTGTCACCTTAAAATTTACCATAAAACCTTGCGTAAAAAATCGACCTTGTTGAAGTGATGTCTGAAGTGTACTTGGGGAAATGATGTCCTCTGGGCTGTAAACTGGCCCAACTGGTCCTCAGCAGAACCAATGCCTTTAGATCAAATGAAGTGTGCCGTGCATGGAAAATTGTTACTGAGAAACTGCATGATAATGATTCTGGCATGCAGGATCACTTATTGTATTAAGTGTTATAAACTACTTCCCTTAAATGTGAATCTCACAGAGAAATGTGCAGGTTTTATTTCACACCATGATCACAATATGAAATTCTGTTGCATAAAGAAAATTAATGTGATATGTTCATGTCAGTTATGCACATTTCTCCGTATTGTCAGTATGCAAAAATACATTTACATCACTGTATTATAGTAATAAAAAACATATTTTCCTGACACACAGTTTTTTTGTATTAAAATCTGCATAAATTTCTTTCAGTACAACAAAAATACCCTGACATATACTTTACAAATATATATATAAATAATTTGTATGATAATTATGTGCATTTCTCCCCAATATTGTCTATATATATATATATATATATATATATATATTGTATTGACAATATTGGGGAGAAATGCACATAATTATCATACAAATTATTTATATATATTTTATATATATATATATATATATATATATAATACCCAATACTGTATTATAGTAATAAAAACCATATTGTCTTGACCCATTTTTTTTTATCATTATTAAAATCTGCATAAATTTAATTCAGTATGACAATTTGAATACTTCCATGATGTATAGTTACAATTGTTCTTTACAACTATATCATATAAATAATACATTTTATATTATTATTTGTTAGATTATGAGATTTTGTTTGTAATGCAGTAAGCTACTGAGAATTTGGGGTGGTGGTGGGATGTCCTTAATCGCCATTAAATAAAACATAATGCACAAAATCTTATTAGTCTTAAAAGGGCTTCATTTTCTTTATAATAATAACATTTCTTGATGTTGAGGTGAAATATGGACATTAAACTTAGACATAAATACAGTCCATTTTTCGTTCGATTCACCCTAACAGTGCACCAACGGTTTTGACGGATGCACAGAAATGATTGTCCACGGGACGTTTGGTGCCTCATGTGCTCACACAGAATAATGCATTGTAACCCAATAACAACAGCTCCAAAATGGAAACTGTGTGATGGGCACTTTGCTGCCTCATGTGGGTGATTCATTTAAGAGATTTCACTCTTTAGACCAATGCTGTCTTTTAAGAGGAAATGTTTCCTCCTTACAGCATCCTCCAGATAAGTCTCAACCATGATAGTTATGCAAAGTGTGGGTTGGCAGGTTAGCTGGCAGCCTGATAATGAGACTTCCCCCTAAACCTGTTCAATATGTTCAGGAACTTCCCCTATGGAGCTCCCTGCTAGATTGGATTGGATTACATCATGAGCTTTATTCACACACTTCCTGTTGGAAACACTCTTTCACCAGTGTATATCTTTGACTCTGTTGCTTGAGTGATTTCATTTCAGTTGAATAATTTTGAATCTCAGTCTTAGGTGAGCTTCTGGTTTTAAATGCCAAGAGTGTCACACCTGATTTAGGAATATAATAGAAAAATGTCATGTGACTCAGATCCTGTTTACAAAACAAGAGGTTTGTTCATGAAGGAAACATAGTTGAGGATGCCAGCTGTGCCACTTAACCATGAAAATATTAAAAAGAAAAAGATTTAATTGGAGGTAATTAGGGCGAGGATTTAGCAAACAAGATATTTATTTACGGTGTCAAAACAAAGGTTTATGTGATTACCAATATTGGGTGTAACCTGATTATTACTGTATTGATTGACACTGTAATCTAATTACTTTCAATAAGGCTTCAAATAAGTCGTTTAATATAATATATTATTGTTACATTTAAAATTATAGTAATTAGATTATAGTTATGCACTTTCAGTTAATTACTTTTAAGGATAGCTGCCGACATTACTTAGGTTGCACATTTCTAAAAAAGTATTATTTCTGTACCATTAAAAACACATTATGTTCATAAGTACATCTATTTATGTTTTTCTGACAGCTGAAGGGAGAAATGAGCAGTGCTGAGCATATGTTGTAACTTGCATGAGACAATGAACAAGGACGAAATGTAGACATTATTTTGAATTTGTTGAGCAAAATAACTAAAACGTAAAGTAATTACTAATGTGATTACTGTTTCGATTAAGTAATCATTTGTAATTGCACAATACAAACAATTGTGTCCATATCAATTGGTTTGGTATAGTTGTGCTTCCCTTCACATTAATCATTCACTGAAAAAAAGGTTTGATGCAATGTTGCCTGTGCAGAAGTTGCTACCACGTTGCTAGAGTTTTGTGGGTTGGCATTGCTATAGATTTATTAGCTGATTGGATTTTAGCAGGTTAATATAAGGTGGTTGCTTATTGGCTCAAGTCAAACGAGCACACCCGCGAGGCTGTACATTTTAAAATCCAACATAATCACATGAGAAATCGGCATGTTGCTTCCGAATGTTCAAGTACCATGAAATCAACCCCATTCAGCCGAATTACTAACAAGCGGCAGCCCCCATCAGACATTTTTGCAACATTTAAAGATTGTTTATCTTTCCCTCTAGTGCTACAGTACTGATAGCACATTGCACGAATAGCCTCAGAGAGACAGGTTCTGATCCTGTGGGAACCAGTAAGTAATCACGTTCACAAAAACAATAGTTAGCACAATTTGAAGGTTTCATATTTGCTCTAAAATTGCATTTTCACAAGCCGGTAAAATTTTTCAGATTTTTTTTTCAGCTTTTCAGAGGTAAGGAAGCACAATTTATGACACCAGTGTTGTTTGAGTTTACTGCTGATTTGAAATATGTCATTTAAACAAGCTTGGCAAATTTTTTTTTTTAGATTTCTGAGTTTCCCCCATTCACGTAAATAGGAGCTGCACTGTCATGATTGGAATTAGTCTCCCGGGAGCGTTCAAAAATGGCCGCCAGTGAACTTACTTGCTCGAAAGATTTTGCCATGGACAAATTTTTGCTAAACAAAATTACGTGCTTCATTACATATCACTACAGTTTCCCAGAGAAATGTCCAGCGGGGGGTGCTTAAAGCGAGTGAAATGTTGTCGTATTCAGATAAAGCTTTAAGGTGAATATTTAAGAGGTTTTAATGAGTAAAACGTACCTCCCTGGCCTAAAACCTTAACCTAAACTTCACCAATAGTGATCTAAAATATAATGAGAGTTACATAAAACAGATATCCTTAACCTTTACCAACAGTTAAATCTAACTGATAGTGTCCAAAAACAAAATGACAAATGCAAAGCACAATTTCTAAAGCAACCACATCATTATGTGTCACTTCTATGACACTGTCATCTCACGTGTCATCTTGCATACTTGACTGGTTTTAAACTGTGTTATTCTGAGTTCATAGTCCAACCCTCTTTGAGGTGAGTGTGACGAGGAGGAGGGCGTGGCCAGGGGCGCTGAATCAGCTGGTCATTGGGAGAGCGAGATGAGGGGCAGCCGGAGATGCTGGTTCGAGAAAGAGAGATGCACGTGGCTTAAAACAACATAAAACATAAGGACACACAGACACATATGCAGTGCGGCCATGTGCATCTCTCTCAAACCGGCGGCCCCTTATTTCGTTCTCCTGCTGATTCAGCGCCGGTCATGCTCCATCACGGCCTGACCACATCCTCCTCCTCGTCACATTTCTCCCCTCCACCAGTCTGACTCTGGGGGGGAAACACTGCCCTTCCGGTCGTTCTGTCAGCCGGTGGCCCACCCCACCTCCTGTGAACCTGGGAAAGAGACGAGTGGAGGCGTGGGAAGAGGGAAAGGGTGAGCGGAGACACATAAAGAGAGCAGAGTGAGATGAAGAAGTTGCTTGCCGGCTCCCATGTGCGCTGTCGCCTGGTCCTTATCCGCTCCTCCACCCTCTTGGGAATGCCAGCTCACTCCTTTCCCGGTGGATGGCAGCGAGTCCTCCGGCCCCTGGAGGACGGAATTTCTCCTCCCCTTCTCGGCAGATGGCCGCGGATACTCCGGCTCTCGGCGGCCAGCAGCAACCCCTCCATCCCCAGGCAGATGGCCACGGCTAATCCCCTGGTGGATGGCAGCAGCGAAGACTCCACAACAGCGGACTCCCTCCTCCCTCCCGGGCTTTGGCAGTAATGTAATGCGATTTAGGATGGGCAAGGAGAAGCGGGCACCATCTGAACAGTCGATGTACAGTTTAATGTAAATTAACTTAAAACAACATAAAACATGAGGACACACAGACAGTGCGGCCGCTTGTGTCTCTCTCTCTTGAACTGGCATCTCTGGCTGCCCCTTATCTCACTCTCACTGATCAGCTGATTTACATTTACGCATTTGGCAGACGCTTTTATCCAAAGCGACTTACAGTGCACTTATTACAGGGACAATCCCCCCGGAGCAACCTGGAGTTAAGTGCCTTGCTCAAGGACACAATGGTGGTGGCTGTGGGGATCGAACCGACAACCTTCTGATTAACAGTTATGTGCTTTAGCCCACTACACCAGCACCACTCCAGCGCTGGCCGTGCTCCATCACGGTGAGCTACCGTGCTAATATAAGCTAATCATGATGGAACAAGTGTGTTAATGTAGCTGAGTCTGTTAAAATTGATAATTTTTCAAATGATGCATTAGAGTGAAAGTGTTTTGCTATCGTAACAAAGCAGTGTGTGAGTAACAGAGTGAAAAATAAGTGTTTAAGTCACAGTCAGCCATTGCACTTCCAGCTTTGACCACTGGGGGCAGTGATTTTAATTTTTGTAAGCACAGACCTAATTCAGCAGGCAAAACTTTCGACCTACTGTTGGCAAATTCACAGTGTGATCAGTCTGCAAAATGTTTAAGTCTGATTGCTTAGTAAAAGGAATAGAACTGGCTCCTTGATCAACTAAGCTTAACATTGAGGTATCATTCAAGTCTTTAGCACAGTTTAAGATTTAGGGCTAGGGGATTTGTTTAAATACTTAACCCTAAATGTGAGTAATAGTGATGTTTGTCTCCGCAAATAATATTAATCAGAACTCACATCCACGTATGTACATTCTGTACAATGACAAATAAGGTAATTCAAAACAGCATCTACACCTGTGAGTCAAAGGCTACAGCACATACAAAGCATGTCAGGAAATGAGTGCTTATTAAGGATCAGCCCTCCCTCGTCAATGTAATCAAAATCTTTTGGGCATTGAAGCCACAAACTGATCCTAGATCAGTACTTTTATTCCTAGGATGCGTATATACAGTATGTCAAATGGAAAGAAGTGTTGCTATGGATGTAGGGCAAAAGTATAGAAGGTTAGTGGGGGAGTGTACTGCCAGATCTGAAAAAAAATAATACTAAATGCTCTTTTCTCTACTCAAGTCTTATTTTATTAATGCCCTGGGCACAACAGAGGAAAATGTGGTCATGTGATGACTGGCCTCATGCACTGAAAGACCTTTTGAAGATTTATTTGAAAGCGGCTGGGCTATTTTTATTGTAGCAGGCATGATGATGATTGTGTGGGTTTGTGATGGCACTTTTTTAGAAGCGTAGTGTAAAATGCATATACTCAAGCTGCCCTGTATTTTTGAATTGTGTTTTTAGTGGTTCTTGTTTAAGGCAAGCATCAATATCACTATTACTCATACTTGGGGTAAGAGATTTGAACAAACCATTTACCCTAATCATTCAACTTAAGCTCATAACTTCTGTTTGTGCAAATGAATGATACCACAAATTATGTGGATTATTAAGCAGTGATGTGCTATAACTTTTTTATAAATGATCTGACTCCCGATTGTCATCTGGTGGACAATAAAATGCTTGAAAAAAGTCACTTAGACTTATATTAAAGGAAATACAGATATTTAGAGACCGGAATATCATAGAGACTTGATCGTGCGGCTCATTTTTTGCAAGAAACTTGCAACTACAGCATTTGTGGCATAATGTTGATTACCACAAAAAATTATTTTGTGTCATCCCTCACTTATTTAAAATGAAAAGAAGAAAATCATTGTTACATTGTGGCACTTACATTGGAGGTGAATGAGGCCAGTTCTTAAACATTAAAATACACAATGTTTCATAATTTTAGCCACAAGATGTAAACAATTTAAAGGTTCAAATTATTAAAGTGTAATAAAATCTCTTACTAACCTTATTTGTGTAAAGTTATAGCCGATATTAAAATGTTGTTGCCATGACAACATACCACTATAAACCTTTTAATCTGGTAAAACACTGTAAAGCAGGTAAATCCTTGAATTTATTGCACTAAAATCATGTTAACATGCATAATATCTGAAACTGTGTGTATTTTAACCTTTATCGACTGGCCCCATTTTGATTTAACTTAATGTGTATTGAACCTGGAACGTTCCTTTAAACCTCCAGTTTCTCTATAATTTGACAATCATTATAAGTTTAGGCTTTGGCTTTAAACAATCTCTTAAACAAGCTACAGTGAATGTTCATTTAAACTTTTACAGATATATTAATAAACACAGATAGAAAGAAGGGATGCTTGGTACTTCCAACCTGTTTAAATTCACTTGTACAGTAATAAAGCGTCTGTACATCTGTGCAGAAATGTAAAAATATTCTCGTTTGCTGAATTTCTGCTGAAAGGCTACATGTTTCGCCCACTCGCATGTCTGCCATATGAACACTTTCCTCGACTCAAGACGTGCATGGCTCTTTTCCTTTAAATGGCACTGATCAGTGAATGTATAAAGCTTATTAGCTGTTATCAAGCATTTCAGCAGTTGTTCTTTTCTAATGTTCAGGTAATTATCAGGGTTTGATCAAATCCTTTTGAGCTTATCCATGGTAGTGTTTCTAAGAAGTCAGAAGAGTATTTTATGTTTAGCTTGGAAAATTGTAAGGACTGCAATATTGGCAAAGAGCTTTGAGAATTTAATTTGATGAGGTCTGCAGTCATCAATTTAGAGTTTTGTGCTTGATGCAGGTCTTAAAACCAAGAGGAAACCCAGCAGCATGTTTTAATGATAATTATTTAAAGCAAGCATCACTATTACTATAGCTCATACTCCAACATTATCACATGGGAAGTCTGTATGTTGTTTCCGAGAGTTCCGGTACCCTTGGATTGGCCACATTATACCGACTCGCCAACAAGTGGTATCTCCTATCAGGCATTTGTGCATTGGCTCCATCTTGTTTAACCTTCCCCTGTGGCACAACTGGAACGGAGTTGTGTTAGCAGTGCGGAAGATCTAGGTTCAAATCCTGTGTTGAAACTAGGAAGAAATCACGTTTGCATAATCGGTGACAAGCGCAATTTCAAAGGTTGCATTTTCCCCTCAAACATTTCATTTTTACTCAACTGATGGTTAGGTTTGGGGTTTGGGTTGGGGAATACAGTTTCTAAAATATGCATTTCTCTTTACTGTATTACAGCCTGTACAGCTGAAAACAACTCACTTCACAACTCTCTTTCGGCGCCCCTCTGTGGAAAATACACCCCACTCAAACAATAGAACTCACCTCTTTGGCCACTGGGGGCAGTGTTTTGAATATCAGTAATTACAGACTGATTTTAGCTAAAGAAAAGTCAACCTACTGTTCCCAAAATCACTGTGAGGACAGTCTGCATTCTCAGGATAAATGATTTGAACAAACCTGTATCAGTGACACCTCAAATCATGTGGCATTTTTGGGTAGAGGTGTGCTATTACTTTTCTTAAGCGATTTGGTTTGGTAGACAATAAATGGTAAATGGTCTGCACTTATATAGCACTTTTTTTTTAACCTTAGAGGTTAACAAAGCACTTTACACTGTGTACCAATCATCCATTCACACTCATACACCTGCCATGCAAGGTGCTAGCCTGCCATTGGGAGCAACTTGGGGTTCAGTGTCTTGCCCAAGGACACTTCGGCATGCGGAGTCATGTGGGCCGGCAATCAAACCGCCAACCCTGCGATTAGCAGCCGACACGCTCTACCACCTGAGCTACAACCGCCCCAATAAAACAAGTCAAATATCTTTTAGGAGGGTCGAGAGTTATATCAAGGGACCAGAATATCATTGAGACTTGGGGTTGATCCCATTTGACTTGGGCCAAGTAGTAACCACTCAGAACACCCTAGTAACTGCATAGCAACGCCTTTGTAACCACCCAAAAAAAACCTAGTATTTTGTTTTTTACCACAGCAATCACCACAGTAAATATCTTGTTCTTAATATTCCTTCTGATGAGGACCTGCTTCACAGCCAGGTTGAGCAGTCACAGGTAACGGCTGACTACTTCCTCATTTTTATAAACTGCACTTCCTGCTTTACACTGCAATATCAGTAATGAAAACGTGAAAGTGTCTCAACAGCAAGTGAGTCATTCTCTGCTTTTAGGGTTTGGGTTAGGAGTATATTAAGGTAATTTATTACTACTTAAATCAGACACGTTTTGCCTTTCACGTCACAACCATTCAAATAAGCATTTGAACAAATGTTGTATCGGTGTCAGTACTGTTAGAGGTAGGTTTAGGGTTTGGGTTAGGAGTATATTAATGTAATTACTACTCAAAAGTTACTTCTACATCTCATCTTGGTATCAATTAGAGGTCAACCAATTGTAGGTTTTGCTGATACTGATAACTAAGGTGGTGATAAAGGCTGATAACCAATTAATCGGCTGATCATTTTTAAAAACTGATTTATAGAATGTTAAAAAAACTCTTTTAGCCTTTACTTATTAAGACACAGAGGCCTCGAGTAAAAAATTAATACAATCCCAGAAGCAGTGCAAACAAAATTCCAAAAATAACCAGAACAAAATTAAAATTGAGCATAACGCAGGACTATGAACAAGCCCAAAATACACTTACTTATTTCAAGGCTCTTCTTTTGAAATGACGGAGACTTGGCCACATTACAATGCAATATATTTAAGTGGTTAACAAATTAATCTTTTATATCCACTAGATTAAGGCTTATTTCACCAATTTTTTTTTTTTTTTCCCACAAGATATGAAGTTGGAGACACGATGTACATTTAGTCAGAAGTTTACATGCACTTAGATTGAAGTCATTAAAAATCATTTTTATCACAGAGTAAAACCTGTAACACTGTACACTCTGTGGCAACCCTATGAGGTATACAGATGATACTTCTGCCCATTTAAGTGTGTTATTCATTTTTGTTTAGCAAATTCAACAGCAATCAGGTGACTACGCATTCAGTGCTTGCAGAATCTGGTGAAAGTTGAACCCTTTACATTATCCGAACAGCTGATATATGTGGATTAGTGTGTTGCCTTTATGAAGCTCAGCTGGCCTGTTTAATTTATTATGAGTAAAGTAAATAGCCATGGAAAGTGCAGGCTCTGTTTTCATTCAGTGTTAGGGTTGAGAACATAAAAGTAATGTGTTTTAACCTAGTCTAGACTCTAGAGGTCTAGCACTAGTCTTTTAGGCATAAGCCCTCTCTGCAGTCTTGAACAGGTTTCCCACGGTTTTCCCACTGTTTTTGGATAACTTGAGAGAAAGGCTATGTTCACAATGGAATACTAGCTTACAATGTATACAGTCAACTATTTTAAAGGTGACGCATTTAATTTCAACAATTTCCATTCAACCTATGGGAAATTTATCTCCGACAAAATCGTATGGCTGGGGCATTGCCCCCTAGATATTCCTCATGCCAATCTCCCACTCCCTGGTCTTCCCTTGGACCGATGGCTCAACGATCAAGGAAGACCTACACCCCAGACTAACAGAGATACGATCAACACCTCAGGCACAAAAATCACAATGCCCCCCCCAAACATTTAATTCTTGTGCCAGATCTGCAAAAATGTGACCGAAATCACACAGTGTGATCCCAGCTTAAAACGAGTTGCAAACGTCCTTCATGTTAACTTTAACTTTGGTGTTCCAATCAAGTAATGAGTTTAGCCAAAGATGAAAGGAATAGTACAAGTAGTATGTGAGTATGCTATTCTAAATAACAGCCAAAGCCATCTTTTCTAATGTCAGGAATGTTTGGGAATGCAGCAGGAGTAAAATGTGGTAAACACAAGGTTAGACTAAATTACAGGCATTGGATTTAGAGGGTCCAACCATGCCTGACAACCCAACCCCACAACCCCCCACCCCCTTCACAAATCCCTGTGAGCCTGCCTGACTCGGGTAGGACAGATGAAGTTTGGTTAACCAAAGCATCATGTGTGAAGCCTCAAACAGATTCAGCCAATACACCAAGTTTTCGAAATCATATGTCTCTGCTTTCTCTTATTATGTCAACCTACAATTATTCATGAGCCTTTGAAATCTATGAAAAACTTAAGTATGCAATGCATAGTCAAAACATGACTCAGTCTTTATAAAACAGGAATAGCAGAATGATGGTGGGAAAAATTTCAAACACCTAATTGTTTCTCCATCTTTGGCAGCGGTTTAGAGCGACTGCCCGTTTTTTGTTCTAGCCAAGAGTGAGTGCCATTAAATGTAAGAGATGCTGTCACTGGGAAGTCTTTCAAATCTCTGTCCATAAACACTTTGCTGACATCATCGATTTTTCTCTAAAAGAAAGCAAAGCAATTGACAACAGTGCTGGGTACATTCCTGAGTGAAGGGACCAGTATAATGTCAATAATTTATTTTCATAATCTAAACTCTTATTTAGATGCGGTCTCTCATTAGTGGTGTTTGCTAAGTCAAGCATTTCTATAGAGCACAACTGTGCCCGTCTTCTTTTTCGATGTTTTTTCCCATTCATTTCTTCCATAGAGATTTCATAAAGTTCTTCCTAAAAGAGTTCTAAGACATGAACCAATCCAAGCAGCTTCAAATTGAATCACACTGCAGACATTGATTTGGAGCAAAACAGCACTTGAAAATCAGATAAAAAGACAGTAGTACAAGTCTTTGCGAATGTTGAAATAGAATTAAAAGGATAAAATGGTAGAAATTCAAAGCTGTTGATTATGAGTACAGAAATAATACATATAAAGATTATTGCAAAATATTCAGATATATGCAAATATATAAGTCATTTGAGAGTGTTGGAAGACGTCAATCACAGTGCATAATAGAAGTGGATGGTCGCTACTGAGCTCTTTTGGGATGCTTTGTTTGCCGCAGTTCTCTGATTGGTGGATCTCTCTTCAGGATCATGGGTAGTGTAATTCTGTTTTTAAATGGAGCATAAATAACACAGACTGATGGCTTTAACAGAATATTCAGTACCATCTTATACTATAATATGGTATATTTAGATATGTATCATCATACATTTACCCCCACCCCCACGGAGACAATTAATGAGCTTCTTACTGGAACCAGATAGCTGCACTCTGTTGCTATTGCTCATGCATATATTGAACAAATCCTTAAGTTTTAAACTTTCGTACAATACGTAGATTTTTCTTAGCGATCTGTCTTCTGACCTGTTGAACGTGTCAATAAACATGTCAAAAATACTAGAGACTTGCTTTGAATGAGGGACCTGAGCCATATCTCAGGACCAGGATATTATAGACACTTAGGTTGGTATTTTTAGACTTGGGCCAGCAAGAAACCACTAAGCAACCACACAGAACACTGTAGCAAACACACAGCAATGCCCTGCCAACCAGCCACCCACAACACCCTAGCATCCTTTTTGCATGTGCAAGCACCACTCGCGTTTTCCTCTGATTTAAACATTTTGTTACGTCTCCCAAATGCCACCACACCACCCTCTCCCCTTCTGTCACCCGTTCCTCGTGACCATTTCATTTAGCATTGAGTTAATTCTGTGAAGAATGCCCCAATCATATGACTATGAAATCCTGTTATTTCTTTTATGCTTCAAACTCCGTAATGGCTCATAGCAAGTGGGACTCAATTTGTTATTTTAACTCTCCAAAAATGTTTCATCGCCAGAGTCCCTCTGTTTGTTTGTTTAGTAAAGCGCTTCATGCATGCATGCATGCCATACATACTCAAACTTTGAAGTTATTATGAGCTAATCCTCACTACTACTTCATAATTGATCCTGTTGGGTAAATTTGCCCGCATAAGAGATTTGTTTTTGCCATTTCAGCAGAATGTCATTCTAGATCAGCATATATGAGTTGAACAGTAGATTAGCCTTATGCTGGCCCAGTTATGGATTACAAAAAAAACTTGATTTTTCAACATTTCTATACAATGTAAGTGGTGCTTGCTCAAGCAAAACAATCCCATTATGCTTTGGTTTTGCAGGTGGTTGTGTGGACGTTGCTTGCTGTCCCAAGTTAAAAAGAGCCCATCCCCAAGTCTCTTTAGCTGTTTTTCCACCCTCGGGCTGAATGGTTCTGAGCATGATAAGCAATGTTGAGGAAGTTACTTTGAAACTGTAGCTTCCCAAGCTACAAGCTAGTCATAACTTAAAATATAACTGAAAGTACTCTTAAAATAGCAACTAGCAACACCTCAAGATTCTAGCAAAAATGTGTTGACTACATTGAAACCATTTAAGGAAGAATATATTTTTAGATATATAATAGTCAGATTACATTATTTCATATAAATATATATAAAATTAGAGTGACATTCCCGTTTGAGAATTAGCCAAGGTTTTATTACAGTAACCATAGTTTAACCATGGTATTTAAACACAAAAATAACCATGATTACTAGAGTTACAACAATATTAGTATAGTAAAACCATAGTTACTATATGGATATTACAAACATGATTAATTGTATCAAATCCCCCCACTGTTACTACAATATTACTACAGTAAAACTATGTTTCATTTATAGTTAATTTACTAATAAACTATAAAACACTATTTTATATAATTTAATCAAAATGTTATGACAAACAGCAGTAATTAACTAAATATTTTGCTACAAAAAAGAAGGCAAAGTCCCGTTGAGTCTGTGCATGGCTCAGGTGAATCAGTAAATGGTTTGTGAATTTACATGAACCATCCAAAATAACCGACTCAATGAATCAGAGTTCCCAATGTTAAATTGTATATTTTAACCAGTTCATTCACACATGACAGTTCATTTTTTTTAAAAGGACAGAGCCCTTCGATATTTCGCACCCCAACTTCCTGTTTAATAGGAAACACGTCAACACAGGAAAGAAAACTGCACTCGTCAAGCTATTTCATGCTTGGGGACTTCAATTCTTAGGCTAGCACAAGTAATAGTAACAGCGATGCTTGTCATAGAAAACGCTACTCATAGAAAGTGTCTCCATTTACTTCAGACACCACACACAACCTGAGAGTTTTCCCTTTTTCCATGTTACCATGAAGCCTGCACTATTTTGACTGCAGAGCATTGTTAGCGCTCTGTTGGCATTCTCTTCTCCGCTGGCGGGCTGTATTTTGGCTAGCAGGGCCGGAAGACAGGCTGAGAGAACTATTGTTCTACTGTACTCCTATATATTTCACACAAATATCTCCCCCTTCCTCACCTCACTTCTCATCTGTGAGGAATGAGAACTATGCGGTGGCCCGGATGGACCTGGCTCCCACATTGTTTCGCCCTGTGAGGGGACCACAATCCCTCTCTGACTTCCACTGTCTTGATTCAGTGCAAATGTATTGTGTGACTCAAGGTTTGCACACTAGCATGTTTTGGAGCACCTCAGGTTTGTTTTGGGGTTTTTCTGATAAGTTTCATTTATTTTGTTGGCAACTGGACTGCAAAGTAACTGCACCTGTTTGGGGCTGTTCACACAGGAGGAGTTATTGCGATCCGTTACACTATTTGTTTATTGTTTGTCTACAATAATATTGCATTCAGATAAAAATATTAAATGTAACTATGTTGATTTTTTTAAAGAAAATGTGAGTGGTGTTTGCCCATGAGATCTCACCATGTTTTGGGTGGTTGCCACTAGGGTGTTGTGGGTGGTTGCTTACTGGACTGGTAAATGAGCCCACCCCACTAAAAACAAAAGGAAAGAACTTTTTAGAAATGTAAAAGCAATGAAAAATATTAGTGTTAGGAGTTTGTTCAAATCCCTAACCAGTAAGTTTTAGTAATAGTCATACCTTAGTAAACGCCACAAATAATGTATTATAAGTGATTGTAGATTTAGTAGTTTAAACACCAAGAAGGCATAGCTTTTAAATTAAAGAGGCTATACTAAAGATCAAGTATATGGCAGCTTTAGATGTGTGCATTTTATCATTGTTTACTCGGGACTAGAGGAAATGCAACTTTCAGTTCAGCATTGCAGTGGGACGAGAATTCTGTCCACATGTTGCAGATCTAGTCAGTGAATCTAGCATCAGGGTCGCTTTATAAAGCAGGGCTGTCAGAACACTGTTCTGAATTGTGCGTTCTCCCCCGCAGATACTGCGGCTCAGGTGAAAGGCACACTCGGCTTGATGGGATCATATGGCCGTCTCTATCTGGCCTGGCTGTCAGCTGGGCTGGTTTCAGTTCTCCCCTCTTTATTACATCTCTACAATATTAAAGGGAAACGGACACCGCTCTGACCCTCTCCACAGTAACATGAGTGTGCAGTTCCTCTTTCTTTTGTGTCATACTGTTATTCATTGTGTTTTGTGTTTGATTGGGAGAGAAAAGCTTTGTATGAGCTCAAATTTTACAGGTGGGACTTATTTTACCTACTCATTTGTGGGTGACTCTTACGAAAATGTGTCCATGTCACATCTCACTGCAGAATCAAAAAAACTAAAGATTTATTACCATTAAATGTATAGTTCACCCCCAAAAATGATCTCATCTTTTACTCACTCTCATGCCATCCCAGATATGTATGGCTTTCTTTCTTCAGCAGAACATACATGAAGATTTTTAGAAGAATATCTCAGCTCCGTAGGTCCATACAATCCAAGTGAATGGTGATCAAAACTTTGAAGTCTTTATGTGTAACAGATCCAACAGACCAAAAATATTGATGGATTATGGCACTGTGGCAGGGCGGAGGGTGGTGTGTCAGAGAGAGAGATCATTATGGACATGTCCGTTGTCTTATGTGTTAGTATGTTGAGTTCTCTATTAAACTATGATTTCATGTGTCAAGCCGGTTTCTCGCCTCTTCCTTGCCCGTGAGCCTGAACTGTTTTACATTGGTGCCGAAGCCCGGGAAGGAAGAGGGATACGCCGTAGCAGAGTTCTCACCCCTGCACAGCGGAGCAGCCGCGGCTATCTGCCGGGGGACAGAGGAACCCAGCCGCCTGGACGCGGAGGAACGGCCGCCGACCACGAGGGGAGAAGGGGCTCCTGGCCGACCGCCTGGAGCGGTTAGGGCCGCTGCCAGGGGCGGGGGAGTCCCCTACTAGCCGCTGGAACGCGGCAGGGTTGGAGACCACCCTCCGCGATTGGCCCTTATCCCTCTTGGCGGCTTGATCAGCCTAATACAGGACTGGGCGTGCCTAATCACGCCCCGGTCCCGCCCTCCGCCCTGCCACAGGCACTCAAAAATGTTTTATAAAATTCTCTCTAGAATGAGAATACCCCTCCTCCTAATGCCACCTGACTGCATATAGCAAATTAGCAAATCATAGTTCAAAGCTGTGACGCTCAACGTGATCACACAGGAAGTCGGCATGTTGTTTCCGAGAGTTCCGGTACCCTAGGATCGGCCACATTATGCAGACAAGCGGCATCGACAGACATTTTTGTAACAGAAGAGGCATGTTTACCTTCCCCTGAAGCGTGTTTGGTCAGGAGTTTGAGAAGTAATTACGTCTGCATAATCAGTGTTGAGTGAGATTCAGAGGTTATATTTTCTCTTTTAACATTAGATTTTTACTCCACTGATGGCAAGTTTGGGGTTTCATTTTAGAATAAAAATGAATTACTCTTCACTGTATTACAGCCTGTACAGCTGAAACCAACTCGCTTTCAGCGGCCCTCTGTGGACATTACACCTGAAAGCGAGCTCACACATGCCTATAAGCCCAACAAAAATTTGGCCACTGGGGGCATTGTTTTGAATTTCAGTACGCATAGACAGATTTAACAAAAGAAAAGTAACCCTGCAGTATCCAATTTCAATGTGAGATCAGAAAGCTCTTTGATTTGTCTCGCTCAACCTTGTTTCAAAAGAAATTACATCATCACAGGAAAGAAAAACTCAGTTTGTCAAGCCATCTAAAAATAGACTTATTTTGCTTGTGCAAAATAGAATTGCTTCTTTCTTCCTTTGAATTTTGGTAAAAATTAGAAGGCAGGTTTCTCAGGCTGGTTTGGTGAGATTTTGTTGTAAACTACAAAAATATGAAGAGCTGTTGTCTCTGTGCCAATCCACTGAGGTGTGAATATAGATTTGACTGATAAGTATCCACACAACAGACAAAACATATCAAGTTGTCTGAATCTCAGGACTCTTTCTTGGTGCGTTACAGCTGTCAGCATGTTTGTGATATTTGTGTGTGATGATGGTGATGAATGTATAACACTGGAGCCAGGTCCTTCACTTCCCTACTGGAGGTCTTCCACTGCCCCCCTGAGGGCAGCAGCAGACAGATTTTGGGAGGTGGTGTTTGTGTGGTGTAGTGTTACCAGTGCTTTGGTAAAAACATTCTACAGAAAGTGACATCTGTTGTTTTTGTTATTTTATCTGTTGATTTTTTTGATATGTAACTACCAGTGTTTCATGAATCTATTTCAATTAGGCCTAATTGAGATTCAACTGAAATATAAATATATAAATATATATATATATATATATATAAAATGGTAAAAAAAATAAATAAAATACCCCTGACAAATAAAGTTTTGCTCATTTCAGACCCTGGAACTAACCTGGTCTCATAGAATCACATTTCTATATCTACATTTTTTTCAAAATGATTTTGACGTGGCTCGTTGTATGTATCCTGGTGAAATGAACACTAGAGGTCCTACAACAATTAATTTTAATCTCTTTCACACCGTGAGATTTGAGATTTGCCGTTTAAATCAAAATTAAAACGGCAGATTATCATAAATGCTTCCTTTTCGCTCTTTTCGTCTCACACAATGCTATGTTATGACATCAAACTGACTTGTATGGTGATACAATTGAAGGCAATTGCGATATAACGTTTACAATACTTAACCAACTACATTCTAGAGTGTTTGCAAAGGACCAGGATATGAGTCCTGGAAAGCATGCATGACGACACTTGAGCCGAAAGTGTCATAGAAGCACCATAAATTAACGTGGTTGCTTTATCTCACATTTGCTTTTTCTGACACTATATCAGTTAGGTTTAAGGTTTAGGGAAGGGAGATTCGAATCTCACATGTTTGGGAGAACATTTAACTCGCTTTTAGTGCCACCTAGTGGAAATTTCACATCGGAACTGCCACAATACATGTAATTAACCTTTAATATAATTTTGCAAAAATGTTGACACAGTCACGTTAGGCTGCTGTTACAGCGCTATCTACGAAGCACCAAAACAAGCCCATCTCACCTTCGTCCTTGAAATACAGAGCATGCAATGCCTGTGTCAACTTGATTTCTTTTTTTTTGGGGTGTGGTTTGACAATAATCAGACTGCAGGCCAGCTGCCTTGCTGCATTTCAGAGAGAGAGACACTCATGAGCAATAGAAGTGCATTAATGGAATCATTTTGGATGTGGTTGGATTGTCTTAAGAATGTGAAAATTGGCTGTGAGATTATTTTCAACACTAGAAATGTCGGACCCAACATGTTGTGGCAAATGCTGACATGTTAGGCCTAAATATCTCTGCTGTTTTCAGGTTATTTTTTCCTCTTTTAATTGAGGTAAAACTCTTATTGGCTAACAGTACCTGACCCCTTACAAGAAATGACCATGGTAAAAATAATGTCCGCCTATTACCGTAGATATAGTACTGAAAAACCATAATAATACCAAGTTATCACAGTTTTGCTGTAGTAATTTACAGTATTATGGTGTAATATTAAATGATATGGAATGGTAGCATAGGTACATTTTTAAAGGATAGCTATAAAGAGATGTCACCTTTGCTTTTCATACTTGGCTGTCTGTTGTCCATTATTTAATAAAAAATAGTTAAAAACACCCTAAACTAAGGGTCCCCTTTCTGTGGTCTGTTATAGCTACATGTTACAAACTGCTATACATGTTACCTATTGTAAAACCCTCTTCTTCTTTCATCTACTTTCCCCTTTTTATTATGTGCTATTTGTATTAGCGTCATAGAATAAGTTAATGCTGGTGGCTCTGTCAGCGGCGCTAGTTAATTGGAATGTTCTGTTTGCAATGTTTGTGCAGTTGTATCCGGTTTCTGATGAGGGGGGCCTCAATAATAGATATCATAGACAATGGATCTGACACACACACACACACACACACACACACACACTCTTCCCAGCCCTTCACAACCCATATACACCACTAGTCGCAACAATGGCCAAAAACATATCCTACGAAACTATGGAAATGCAAACAAGAATGTTTATTCAATGGATTGACAGCTTTTGGACACATTGTACAATTCCCACAAGCGTTCTTGCATTGCTGTGATGGTAACAAAACTCAACTCCGTCCTCAAGGGGGCGATAGTTACCTTAAAAAATCTGTGCCATTAAGCCGGATATATTATTACTCCAGTGGCTAGCTCTGAACTTTGAAAGATCTTGCGCTGCTTTCATTTGAGTAGAATGTTGATTGTAAGTGTTGAGGGTGTTGTTTAGACGGAGCATTTCCTGGTGCATCGAATGGAACGGAATGCAATTTCCTTGAGAAACATTTTTAAAAGTCAAAGATGTTTTTAACACAGATTCTCAAATTTGCCGCTACTGTGTGTGGCCTCTAACACTCGTGTAATAAACTGCCCTAAAATATTTCAGATATGCATTGGGCAACTTTGACCCAAATCATGTGAAAGGGGCTTAAATTTAACGTGAAAAGCATTTTGGAACCCATTTTACTACCGTAATGTGACATTTTTGAGTGAACGCGTTTCAAAATGAAAACAAGGGCAGGACTTTTTCCAGGATTTTACCCATGAGGAATTGTTTGAACTGTGAAAAGTTGGTCTCCCATATCAGAATATACGGCCTTCCAGTGAAGTCAGAAATATTGTAACTACAATTTCTGAGCACATGAATGTTCAAGCAAAGTCATATGGTGCGTTCAAGTCATGTTTGCATTATTTTCTTTACAAGTTAAAGGCACATCAATGGCACCACAATGTCTAAATTACGAGTGGGAAACTCTGAAAGCCACCACTTTCTTGATCGGGACGTGTCATTTTAAGAATCATGCCGGAAGCAATTTGTTATTGCTAATAATTCCATTTAACTTAAGGATTTTGACTGTACAGTTTAGTTTGAATGCATTTTTGTACTGTTAATGATGAATAACGATAAAACTTGCCAGAAAATTAGACATCACATCACATCGTATTTATGATTTCGACCACATTAACACAAACTTCTCAGAAGGACGTGAATGCACAAGTATTTACTAGTGGGAAACTTGGAACATTACGTGAATGTGGCAGCATTTTTGCGAAACGAAATTACATGCTTCATTACACGTTTCGCTGCAGTTTCCGAGTTAAATGTCCAGCGGGGGGTGCCAAAAGTCTAATCTGTTCCACACGGACTGTGCTGATGACGAAATTTGCATCATGCATACGGTGCGTGGAGCAATCGGCAACACGGTCAACTGAAGTATAGGGTTAATCTGATACCAAAATGTTGGCTTCGGTACAATACCAACCCTGGTACCTCTGTATCGATACTATAATCAACAATTAAAAAGCCTCAGATTTTTGATGAAATGACACAGAAATGACTATTAAAAGAACTGCATAATGACTTAATGTCAAATTAGGTGTTTTTCATTAAAAAAAATTCTGGATTTGTTTTAATTAAATGTTATGATCAAATAGTGTTTAATCAAATTGATACACACAGTTTTAATCAAATATAAATATACTATACTGTTTTTTACCAATTTTTTTTTAGATTATTATTTTAAAATAAAATGCTGTTCAACAGAGCTTCACAGTATTAATGAAAAAATGTATGAAAAAAAAAAAATCATATTACCTTTTGTACAAGGTTGCTTGCGTTTTGATATTACTTGATATTACAGATGATAATATAATAGTAATAATAATACAACCGTTTAATATTACATAATTGTTAATATGAGTATAAGTGCTACTTTTTGAATATAACATTTTTATACAGTAGTTATATTTAGTCTTCAATTTCACGCAGCCATTTAATTAGAGCTTTCATGTTAGCGGACTTTTATTTTGACAGACCTTTGAGTTCTTCCTGTTATTGACGGGTTAGTTCAAGGTTAGTATCAAGCGTCCCATTAATTATGGGGATACTTCATCACGACTCTCCAGTTGAAATCTCCAAGCTGCACCCGAGGAGTTCATTTAAGTGTTAACAGCCATTTATACTATCAACACACTGCATGAAAATGAATCTCCAGCAGCGTGTTGCATTTGTGCGTGTGTGCGTGTGTGTGCGTGTGTGTGTGTGTGTGTGTGCGCGCGCGTGTGTGTGTATATGGCAATCATATGACAGACCAGAGCAGCCTTTTGTTCATTCTGTAGCATATGACTGTATATTATGTAATTATATTACATCCTTCTGCTTTTTAATTTTAGTTTTTAATTTTACTTTCAAACTGTCATTGATTTAATCTCAAATTTGTCACATCTCAAATAATTTTGCTAATTTTAGCAAACTGTAATAAGGTACCGAAATTAGCAACAAAATGATATTGTACCATTTACATTTTTTTGGTATCCCAATACTTCGATATTACTGGTAACTTAATTGTGTAAATGTGGGTGGGTCTGTATTACAAACGTTAAAATTGAGCATTTTTCAAATGATGGGTTATAGTGAAAGTGTTTAGATATCACAACATAGCAGTGTGTGGGTAATGGTACGAAAAATAACTATTTATGAAGTCGTAATCAGACGTTGTAGTTATTATTTGTGTGAAAGTGAATAAAAGGCACAGTTGTTGTAGCACCTCTAGTGTTCATTTCACCAGGAAACTGCGTCAAAATGCATAACGCGGCACACAAATCTCAGTTTGCAAAAATGTTGTTATAGTAATCCAAGTTTGCCGAATTGAGACATTGGAAGGGACGTGCTTACATGGAAAGCAATGATTTAGCAAAATTACTTTTGCAAAACTACCTTTTGTTGATTTTAACTGGATCATTAATTCTAGTTTGTCGTGTTGTTCACGCGTAGTGGTTTTGGTGTCAGCCAGCATGGGGAACACGAAACCACAGGACAGCTGTTCCCCACATGCAATCTGTTTCTAGGGAGACTGCTCATCAACCTGTTGCTCTCCATAATTTCTGCTTTCTCTTGGTCATCCGTCATAGTGCTCTCACCCTCACAACAGCGGTATGGAGTTACGTTTTATGATGAGTGCTTGTTTGCCTTCAGTTAATATGTGCACCGACATCACATTTTTCTGTTCAATATCCCGTTTTACAACTGCGACCGAGGCAACTGTATGTGTTTGCGTGCATGAACGCGCATGTCCTGTCTGACACGCTCATTAACCCCCCCCCCCCCTTCCTGTTCCCTTCTGTCCTCTTGTCTGTGGAAAGCTCACTGTTCTCTTGAGCTCCGTTTCTTTTCACTCTTTCCTGCATTCATCCTACAAGAACTTCTCTATCTCGCCTCCTCTTCTACTGTCTATCTCACTCTCTCTGTTTCTTTCTGTCTCCCTCTCTCTCTCCCTCTCTTTAATTCTCTCTCTGTCTGTTTTCAGATGCTTATGAACACAGTGGAATAATCTGACATGCTGGAGATGACCGTAAGGTACAGCTCGCTTGTGTGGTTTTTAATTCGATGACAAACTTTTTGGGTCAGCTATTCATTGAAATAATATGGGTGTTGCTTTTGTTGTTGCGTAAATTAGTTCATTTAAGATGTTGAAATATATGAAAGTGTCATGTTCAAATGTCAGAAACAAGTTCTTGTATTGTCTTTTGTCAGTTAACTTAGTAGAGTGTTTTATTTCTGATGTGATATTGACTTGAGTATCAGATACACTACCGTTCAAAAGTTTGGGGTCACTTACTCATTCTTTATTTATTTATTTATTTCACATTTTAGAATAATAGTAGTCAGCAAAACTATGGAATAATAGAAATGGAAATATGGGAATTATTTTGTGACCAAAAAATCCAAAATAAATCCAAAACTATGTAATATTTTGGCTGCTTCAAAGTAGTCACCCTTTGCCTAGATTTTGCAGACATGTACTCGTGACATTTTCTCAACCAACTTCTTGAGGAATCACCCCGGGATGCTTTTTAAACAGTATTGAAGGAGTTCCCATCTATGTTGGGCACTTATTGGCTTCTTTTCTTCATATTTTGATCCAAGTCATCCATTTCAAAAACTTTTTTTTTTTAGGAAATTTTAGATTTGTAATTAAATAAATGTATATGTTTTGGCAGAATAATATTTTGTCTACAAAGTTAATTTCAAACTTTTAAGCATACACCTTCAGATCAAAAGATTTTTAAGATCATGAGAAACATTTCAGACAAGTGACCCCAAACTTTTGAACGGTAGTGTATATTGGCTCAAATCACTGATATAAACCGTATATGCGCACATATTAGCGAAATGTACTAAAATAAGTGGGTAATTGTTTACTTTAGAAATACTGTAATTTGGACATGTATTTACTGTGGTGCGAGAAACTAAATGGCATATTTGGACCTTTACAAATGTATTTTCACCTTTAAAATGAATCAGTGAAGGCGAGATTGTTTACAATTTTAAAACACTTGAAAACATGTTGACCAGCCACAGCCCCTACAATATATACAGTACACATGCCCTTAAACATTCATATACAGAACACGTTTAACCTAAAATCTTGATGTTGATACATAAGCTCATGGACATGCAGAAATCTCAAGCTGGCAATGACGCTTGAATTTATACTCTAAATAAATGAACACCGTTTGCTTTGTTGCACGATGGACTCCCATCTGTTTTAAAAGTCCCCATTGACAACTGGCTTACTGTTCCATGTGCATCTTAAATAAATGGCAACCTAGTGTCTAAATATGTGTTTAATGAGCAGTAATGCATGGAACGATTATACGATTGATTAATTGGATGTTATTTATTTAATTTGAACTATTTTTATGTTGCAGTTAACATCAGTTTGCCTCATGGGTGTTAATGAGTGCATGTCTAATGAAACTGTAATCTGAACATATAGTACCTGCATATGTGTAGAGTGGAAAATAATTTTCGTGCTGGTTTTGTCTGCAAAAATATTTTGGTTTGATTTTGACTTTGTCAGAATTTTGCTAGTCATTTACACTTTTTATTTACACTCTAATTTACTATTCAACCTCTTTAAACTCTAGTCAGCTGTTTGAAGGTTGACTTCACCTAGACGTCTAAACACTCAAGATATTGCACTGTGTGTTTAAGCACCATGACCAGCCCTGCATAGCAACACTGGCTCAACCAATGGCGTAAGCTTGGGGCAGGACAATTAATTGTCTGTCCAATGACAGATGGTGGGAGGGTTTGGGGAAAGCTGTACAAAACAGTTATTATTTTTGGAGTTCCATTTAATGACGCTGGTGGCGCCTATACATAATTCACTTTTTAACAATATTAATTAAAAACAGTACGTATTTCAGCTACTTCATTGGTTTTTGACCGTTGCAATGAAAATTTAAGAGAGAGAGAGGTTATACTACTCAGGCAGATTAAATATGTTCACACACTTGACATGCTCAGCTGGGTCCATTGAAGATAAAAAGCAGACGTAGAGAATTAATTCTCCTCCATCATGTCAGAGAGAGTTTGAGCAAATAATTAGATATGATGGCAGAACTCTGTGTGATTTGACTCTACTGCTTCCATCCCTTTGATCTTACACTTATTTTATGTCCAACTTCCATGCACACTTTGAGTGTTACAATGGACTCTGTACCCACTGAATGTGATGTACAGTTATGAGGAGCAGGATTTTGGACCAATGATGTTTCACAATGGGTGAGGCTACCTGGTGCGTCACCACAGAAACTGAAACCAAGAGATCAAACAAATGTTCTGTCCAACCTAGTCTCATAGAATCATGTTTCTTTACCTACATCTTTGCTAAATTATTCTTATGTGGCTTGTTGTACTTATCGCTGCAGTTTCCTGGTGAAATTAACACTATGAGGCGCTACAACAACAGTGTCTTTTATTCACAAAACACGAGTACAACAGCAGATTCATAAACACTTTTCGCTCAGACCCACACACAATGCTATCTTATAACATCTAAAAAAATTTACTATAGCTTGTGACTTTTAAAGCAATGCATTTTCACATTTTCATTACATAACCAACTACATTTAGAAGCTTATTCAAATGCGATCAAATTGCACTGTGGTTCAACTGATAGAGCTTTGCACTTGCGATGTAAAGGACTGGAGTACGAGTCCTGAAGAGCATTTGCTTTTATGATACTATCGGTTAGGTTTAGGTTAAAGGTTTAGTGTTAGGAGAACATTTATCTGTCTTTTAGCACCAAACAGTGGACGTTTCACCTCAACTGTTGCGATACGTGTTATGAACCACGTAATATAATTTAGCAAAAATATCACTACAGTTGAGTGGTTTTCATGAGATCAAGCCGGTTTGGACAGAAACTCAGATTAAAGGGCCACTCACACTGACAGCTATAAAATCCCTAGAGAAACCATACTCTTGAGCGATATTGCGATTTAAACTGTAAAATAATTATTCACAAAAAAAGGCTAGTAAGTGTTTTCTTTTGACCTAAATTAAGTCATGGGCAAACATGCTCTACAGCTAATAGAGATACTGTTCAAGAAAGGGTGTTCATACTTGAGTCCTTCAAAAAGAACCAAACAAATTAAATAAAAATACAGTGAAACATAGACAGAAAAGTAATGTGCTTGCAGACTATTTATTTAATTTAAACACAGCCCTTGAGGTTTGATAATCGCACAACATCATATTGTGATTTCGATTTTATTTCGATTAATCGTTCAGCCCTAATGACAAGCGAGAGGACATATTATCGATTGCTTGATTTCTATTTCTGTTGCATCACATTGGGTAGCCCTGCCTACTATAAAATCCTCAAAACTGTACAATAAACAGCAAATGTGTATTGTGGACAGAAAAATTGTTGCAGGAAATTTGTTGCATCATGCATAGTTAGGACATGATGTTTCATGCTGTTTTATGGACCTTATGTTTTGCTGCACATTCTGTAGTTCTTCAATCACACAGCTATTTGCCTGCCCTGTCAGTAATACTATAAATTCTCTTGGCACAAAGATATTATTGCGCAAATTGTTATACTTGTCCCTGCATGCATGATACTTAATCCCAATAACTTCAGGATCCTGAAAACAGGAAAGGAAATCAAGGCCATCAAAGAGACTTTAGATTGCTCTGGCATTATAAACTCATTGCATAATATGTCCAACAAGAAGTACTATTGATGGCCTTTTGTCTGTCTTAACGCCTTTATTTAAAAATGTATTGCTCTGCAGGGCGAGATGACCACTCCTGTATTTCCCTTTAAATGCAAGGTGTGAGGCCAGCCGTTGTGGCTAGTTTGTATAGAGTCCACTGGATGGGGAGCTTGATAAAAATAAAGATCATTTCACCCTGGCGAACATCCAGACAGCCTGTTCACTGACTTGGAGCTCTCGGCCACAAATTCACTCTTCCGTTCCTCAAAATGTTATTGTCTGGCAGTGACCGTGGTAACAGGGCAGTTTGACTGAGCAACAGGTTGTGGTCAAACCCAAGGGAAACGGATGGCTTGAGTCTAGGAGATATTGATTTCTGTGCTTTCAGTTTTATAATATTTGTGCGTTTCCGGGGAAGAGGTGCCGTAATTTTCGGCCCAACCTGAAATCATACATAATTTATGAGTTGGCTATTTCGTATGATCTTGCATGATGTTGTTCGCATAATCTCGTACGACTTCACGTGCATTATTGACAAACTTATTCATATTATGCCATTACCCAAACCCCTTATCTGAAATTAACCAATCAGTAGAGTGTGTAAACATGACAAGAAGCAAGTAATTTTCATTAGGGATGCACCGATGTATCGGCCAAACATCAGTATCGACTGATATTCGCCTTGTTGACTGACATCGGCCTATCGGCAAATACGATGTCATTCACAGATGGCAGTGGCCGATGTTTATCTGTTTATATGTCTTGGTTATTTGCAGTCGACTTGGACAACATTTGCCTACCCAGCTGCAGTTTCGGAGAAGATCAATCAGGTGCTACTCTAATACCTCCCACAGCCACTGGCTAGACACGACTTTGGCATGACTTAAGAGGACAACGGATGCCGTGCGCATGTGAGGTTTGTTTTCAAATAAGTGCAAGAAAATGTCAGTGGTGTGGGAGTATTTTACTGTCTGGTCTGTGATTTTGTGAAAAATTCTGCTGTATAGCAGGTGTATAGCAGGCTAAAAAGGCTCTTGAAAAAGTTATTTTTCACAAAAAGAATCTTTGTTATTTGAAAGAAGGTTATATTAAACGTTGTTTCATAAATTTGTATGATTTGAATTTGTGCTCATTCAAAGATAGTGTGATGAAGGGCTAAAAGACTTAAAAACAGTTCATTTATTTTTTATAATGAAGATTTCTTTGTTTCACTGGCACAAAAGTGGGATTAAATAACAGCAAAAACAAAATAAAAAAAAATAAAAAATTCAGCATCGGCCAAATTGTTATTTTAAACATAGGTATCGACCCAGAATTTCACAATCGTTGCATCCCTAATTGGCATGTATTAGATCGAAACAATGTCCAGCGATGTCATTGGCTGTATTGAAAATCGTATGAATTCAAACAAGGGCAGATGCACGATATCATACGAATTAACCACATTTAGAAAAGTTGTACGAATCCTGACGATTTCAGTAAGTTCCTGCTGGTATTTATTGCCTTCCGAAGGATCTTAGGGCCTGTTTTACACCTCTTAAATCTTGATCAGTCAGATTGCTCTCTGATTGGATATGCACATTCAATTTACACTTAAATGAGTTTGTTTACTTGTGCAATCTTGCACAATTATGCTTTGTAACCCAATAACTTGTAAAGCCATGTAAATGCTTTAAACGTTTTTCTTTTATCATGAAGATCATAAACCGTTTAAACAAAAATCGATTGGAAGATAGATTTTTGCACATTCCCCCGATTTCACTCTGTATATCCTTATTGCCATTTTGGTGGCTTATTCATTGTGTACGCAAGCCGATTGTAAAGGGATTAATGGAAAGGAGGCGAGAACCGACTTGAGAATATAAATAATATTTTAATTAGAAACTTAAAAAGACAAACACACAACGGTGTCGGACAGCTGTCCGTAAATCTCTCTCTCTCTCTCTCTCTCTCTCTCTCTCTCTCTCTGTTGCACTGCTATCTTTGATCAGCCTTTATCCTTCTTGAGGGCCCGCCCTCCGCCCTGCCACACTGATCATTTCAAATATCACGTAAAATCCAGTTTTCCTGCATTGTCGTTTTTTTATTCATTATTTCGTGATTTCGATCATTATGAGCCTCTCAATGCGTCTTCTAGGAATGTCATAAAATGTCAATACATCGATTATTGATTGGCACTTTATTTTCTCGATACGTTTTTGAGACTGATATATTAACATTTGCCAACATTTAAATTAGAATGCTAATTCGTGTGCTGGACAATTCACTGTCCATTGTCTTTCTGTTTAATGTAGTCTGGTGTAATATCTTTGGGAGACCACAAGGGGGTGATATAAAATGTACTTAATACTAAAAGACACGTCGATGCAATGCAGGTGGCGGTACAAAGTTTTTAATCTAGTCACCATACACACAAAGGTTACAAATGGTTTTGTACTTCTTTTTAAGAATGAACAAGGTGATGTTGATGAGTTTGCAGGTTGTTGTATAAATCTGATGTAATTGCGCAATCTGAACAGTTAGAAATCAAATGCGTTAGGTGTGCGACCCTCTCACTCACACAAAGTTGTGTTGCGAAATATGCATGTAGATGCAAACTGTTGTGAAACGAGTAGCCCTATTTACATTTGGAAAAAATGCAGATATATCAATAATCATCAGGAAAACAATTCTGATTGTGTATGCATAACTGATATAAATTCGGTCTACATATCTCGCACTTTATGCAAATATAAAAGCGTTAACTAAAATCTACGCATGTGGACTGAACAACCAGATGCAGAAACTTGGACGTCTTGTATGTGTGTCAAACCAACTACCAACCAACCTACTGCTTTGCTTTACATTTCCAATGCATTTTGGAGGACATTTACACTTACTTAACGCTGCCCAGCCCTTATGTAAAAGCAGATGCCTGCAACAGGCAGTGTTTTTAGATGGGCTCAGCATTTTATGTTTAGTTATTTGCATTGTAATTTCTAGGTTTGTATTGTGCATGTTAGCACAGTATTTTGGGCCATAACAGTTCAATGAAGGCAGTTTGTTCTAATGTACTCCTCAGTGGCACTGTATTGAATATTACATAAGGAGAAACCTCCCTTTTGAAAACAACCCCCGCCTGTTTCCATGGTAATCTCTTTGCTGTGTTCAACATCAAAAACCACCATCCGAGCATCCAACAGTGCTCATGGATCAATAGCTCCGTCCAGTTTTGGGTTTCATGTTCATTGTTTTGAAATAATTTTTCTGGATTTTTGTTTTTGAGGTACTTGCCTTTTGTTGCCTGTCCATCATTTTAAGTTTTATAAATACCCTGGTGATTTATGTGAAAACAATAGCTTTCCAGCCCTTAAAAAAGTCTGATAGATAACCTCCAGCGATGTGCTCTCCAGATTAATGAATGGTAAAAATTGCGCTTTTACAATATTAATTTCTGCATCCCTGACAACCTTATTTCATTTTCTCTGTCCCTGATAATTATTGAATATACCCTAGCCAGGCTATGAAATGATCAAACCATTATTAACTATCTTTTATACCTTTTTGTCTTGTCAGTTCAGTTTTTAATGGATCATCAGAAGTTTTTCTTTACATTATATTTTTTACAGTATGGCAGCTGTTGCAACTGCAACATTTTTGTGTTTGTTGTTTTGGAAATAATGTCCCCTCTCTCAAGAAATCCTTACATCTCAGTGTATTTGCATTTGAATGCATGCATTTGAGTGATAAACAAGAAGGATGAAATAATGTGCACTGAAGGCCGGCGGGTCGGCTGTGAAACGGGCCGAATGGACCACGAAAAGCTAAAATAAGCTGCCGATTTATGCAGAACGGACCACAAAATGGTGTCACAATATGTAGAAAAGGCCAGAAAACTTTTGGGCCAGTTGCTATGTAAAATCCCAGGCCGATTTCTCTTCCCATTCCAGCCCTGAGCTGATCCCACATAAGCTCTATGGGGTTAAGATCCATAACACTCTTTTCCAATAATCTGTTGTCCAATGTCTGTGTTTCTTTGCCCATTCTAACCTTTTTCTTTTTGTTTTTCGGATTCAAAAGTTGCATTTTCTTTGCAATTCTTCCCATAAGGCCTGCACCCCTGAATCTTCTCTTTACTGTTGTACATGAAACTGGTGTTGAGCGGGTAGAATTCAGTGAAGCTGTCAGCGGAGGACATGTGAGGCATCTATTTCTCAAACTAGAGACTCTGATGTACTTATCCTCTTGTTTACAACTGGACTTCCACATCTCATTCTGTCCTTGTTAGAGTCAGTTGTTCTTTGTCTGTGAAGACTGTAGTGTACACCGTTGTATGAAATCTTCAGTTTTTTGGCAGTTTCAAGCATTGTATAGCCTTCATTCCTCAAAACAATGATTGAATGATGAGTTTCTTTTTTGCCATTTTTGACCTAATATTGACCTTAACACATGCCAGTCTATTGCATACAGTGGCAACTCAAAATCAAACACAAAGACAATGTTAAGCTTAATTTAATGAACCAAATAGCTTTCAGCTGTGTTTGATATAATGGCAAATTAGCAATTTAGCATGATTACTCAAGGATAAGGTGCTGGAGTGATGGCTGCTGGAAATGGGTTCTGTCTAGATTTGATCAAAAATAACATTTTTCAAATAGTGATGTGCTGTTTTTTACATAAGTAATGTTCTGAGTATAATTTGTGATCAGTTGAATGCCACTTTGGTGAATTAAAGTATAATTTCCTTCCAAAACATTAAAATCTGTCCATTATTCCAAACTTTTGGCTGCCAGTCTAAGTAAAACACCTGCAGGGAACAAGATGACTTAGAAGTGAGCATGTTATTACAAAAAATACAGTCATTACCCTTAATTGAATTTGAGAACTTTTTTACAAGCAATTTCTATGTCTTTCATTCAGATTAAGTTAGTTTCAATGAGCCAACATAATTTAGTTTGATTAGGTCAAATCAATGTACTATAGTAGTTTTAACTCAATTGACTATGGTTTCATTCAATTCATGTCCTTATGTTGGTCAATGCCAGGTGAGCATGCGTAAGAACAGTGAAACTGTTGAACTGTCAACTTAACTGCAACTGCTTAAAGAGCTAAACAGCACTCAAATCTCTTGAAAGTGAAAGTCCATTCTCAACCTAATCACAAATGCTAACCACCAAAACTTTAGCATAACAGACATATCAGAACATTCAAAATTAAATGTGCAGTATGTAAGAATCAGAAACTCTTGTTATTAATGACACCTGTGGCCGTTATGTGACCTGCACCCAGCTACATGTTGATTGTGCTCGTTGCACACAATCCATAGTGACGCGAGCGAGCATCGAACAAAACAATGACGTAACGTACAAAGAGTCTGAAAGTGATTCACAGTCATCATGCTGACAGATGAGGTAGCGTAATTAAAATTACACAGTTGTGATTATTTTTCTAGAAACTTTGAGACTATATATTATATTTGACTCTCCAGTGCTGGAACAGGGCTAAAAGTGTGGATATAGGTCTGACTATGTGAGATTATAGTTTGAAGTAATCACTTTTCTTTGCATTATACATTGACTGCATTTATACGATAGCCTATATCGATGTGAGCTAGCTAACCAGATTTATCAATTGTTGTTAGCTAAATTTGGTGGATGATGACAGTAGCTGTTTATAAAATAGACTGTACATTTATGAATATGTTCAATTCAGTATTGATGTGATTCCATCACAAATGACATTTTGATATATCGATGCGCTATGTTTTATAATAATAGATTGTATATATTTTCTGTATAACCAAGTTATGGTACAGCTTTTTGGATTATCTTGAACATTGTCTAGCATTCATTTCATGTGTAATTGTAATTTACCTTGTTGAATAATTACAGATTAACATTGACATTAACCTGACTTTAGTGTAAAGAGAAGATTGTTTAAATTATTTGAAGGTTACGAAGCAAGGTAGCTTGCAATTCTGAACGTTAGCGCAAGATCAAGTTACCTAAAATTACACTGATCAGTCCTTATAACACTATATTTCACATGCTTTGTAGTTATGTAAGCTTACCTGTCCAATAAGAAGAACGCCAATTCCGGGTCGGTTTTGATCTCCAAAACTGAACAAAGTCCCTCCAGGAATCAAATGTCCTGCCGATGTTCACTCTAGTTCCCGCTTAGCCAGATGGCTTACTCTTGAGTTTGTATAGGAGTCGGTGTTGTGCTGGTTTTGCTGGATTCCATCTCTAAGATAACGTTACCTAGTGTTGCGGTTTGTTGCCGCTGTTGAGGACTGTCTGAGGCAAGGCTCTCGGGAGTGTGCATAAACATCACATCCTTTGGATTTTCCCGGCAAAAGCGACCTGCTCCCTTCGCATGAAAATCAGTCTACAGGCTTTAATGGGCAACCTAGAAAGTCCGGGACGTGCTCATTTTTTAAGTTGCATTACAAGCCATTCACACATTGGCCAAAAAATATTATAAATATGTAAACGCATGACATTTGCCCATTACCCTGATTTCACGTTGCATGTAAACACCTTTACCTGTGTTCTTATCAGCTTATACAATATCCGCAAGTGTTGTGCACATTCATATTCACGTTTTGACAAAAGCAGAAAATAACCTGATTATCAAATCTCATGTAAACACATGTTTCTTGTGTTGGTAGGTTTTGAATAATCCGATTTTCTGGGTAAATCACACAAGCCCTACCCGCCAAACGTTTTTGCAATGTGACTTCATTTTCATGACAATTAAGCACATTTTCCTTCCAAAACCTCTGGAATGTTCAATATCTCTACTAATGTCTAATGATCAAATATTCTTCTTTTTTTTTTTTCCTTTCAAGAGGACATAAGCTTTTAAGCTCAGTTATTTAAGGTATGAGGTAAAGTGGCCTGTCTGCTTCTATAATGAGTAGCGCTCTGGTTTTCATGCAGAAAGTAAGACTGATGAGATAATTGCAATCTGGTCTCTCTCTCACTCTCTCTCTGTCCTCCACTAATTAAAGACACTCAATAATAACTATGACATAGTGGGAAAATGGCACGGTCGAGTTGGTGACTGGTGCTGACGTGTACAGCGGGAGGATGGGGTCGTGTGACCTGCTCTTGCTCTTTGATGGCGTGTTCAGAGAAATGGCCCTCAAACCAACACAGCATATTAAATGTCACAGGCAACAGAGAAAGGCTTAATTGTAAAGGGTACAGAGATTCTATCTTTTTTGTTCTGTTTTTGCATGTTCTGCCTGGGCTCATTTAAATTTCATCTAAAAAAAGGAAAGATAAGCTTTGTGTTCTTTCCTGGTAGGTTGAAGTGACATTAACAGACGAATCAGGAGACGGTCTGACAGTAACCACGCCTCTGAAATGAGCTCTCCCTTCCAACAACACCTGGCAGAGATGAATAACGCACACACAGCATGTTTGAATTCACTCCACGGTTTATCATGCATGACCTCTCTGAACTCATTATTAATAAGATGAACGGCCTCATCTCATTTAGAACGGCTCCTCTCTTGACTTCATATTAACCCTTGAATGTAGTCTGAACAGGTTATATGTGTTTAAATTGATTTGAAAGGGGGTTTTTTATGCGCTTGACATTTTATTTTGGATAACCATTGTACACTTTGTGTTAGGCCTCCAAATACCTCACTAGACATTTCATTAAAGGGTCCAAATTGTACACTAATATAGCGTTTTATATATTACATTTATAGGCTATTTGCAGACAGGAAAAGTGGGGAACTTGATCAGAAAATGACTTGGATTCTATTTTGGGTCGCTACATACAGTATTAGCACCACAGTACAACACGATGTGCACCACCTGCTACAGTATGTCAATTCTTTAGCCATTTGCGGTGTTTGAATTTAGCCCTGAAGCCCATTTATATCAACAAACAGACTCAACAGAAAAATACTGTCTTTTAATCTGTCCACAATGCATCACAGATAAACATGTGGACTATGCATAATAATGGGAACATTGATAAGGATTCAAATTTAAATGTATTGCTGAATGCGGTGCATTTGTACACAAACAATGCTTTAAATACTGTGGATAATATAATACACAAAGCTGTCAGCACGCTTAAACATTACAAAAAGTTGCATCTTTTAATTCATCACTTTGAAAGCACACGATTTATATATATATATATATATATATATATATACACTACCGTTCAAAAGTTTGGGGTCACATTGAAATGTCCTTATTTTTGAAGGAAAAGCACTGTACTTTTCAATGAAGACAACTTTAAACTAGTCTTAACTTTGAAGAAATACACTCTATACATTGCTAATGTGGTAAATGACTATTCTAGCTGCAAATGTCTGGTTTTTGGTGCAATATGTACATAGGTGTATAGAGGCCCATTTCCAGCAACTATCACTCCAGTGTTCTAATGGTACAATGTGTTTGCTCATTGGCTCAGAAGGCTAATTGATGATTAGAAAACCCTTGTGCAATCATGTTCACACATCTGAAAACAGTTTAGGTCGTTACAGAAGCTACAAAACTGACCTTCCTTTGAGCAGATTGAGTTTCTGGAGCATCACATTTGTGGGGTCAATTAAACGCTCAAAATGGCCAGAAAAAGAGAACTTTCATCTGAAACTCGACAGTCTATTCTTGTCCTTAGAAATGAAGGCTATTCCATGCGAGACATTGCTAAGAAATTGAAGATTTCCTACAACGGTGTGTACTACTCCCTTCAGAGGACAGCACAAACAGGCTCTAACCAGAGTAGAAAAAGAAGTGGGAGGCCGCGTTGCACAACTGAGCAAGAAGATAAGTACATTAGAGTCTCTAGTTTGAGAAACAGACGCCTCACAGGTCCCCAACTGGCATCTTCATTAAATAGTACCCGCAAAACACCAGTGTCAACATGTACAGTGAAGAGGCGGCTGCGGGATTCTGGGCTTCAGGGCAGAGTGGCAAAGAAAAAGCCATATCTGAGACTGGCCAATAAAAGAAAAAGATTAAGATGGGCAAAAGAACACAGACATTGGACAGAGGAAGACTGGAAAAAAGTGTTGTGGACAGATGAATCCAAGTTTGAGGTGTTTGGATCACAAAGAAGAACGTTTGTGAGACGCAGAACAAATGAAAAGATGCTGGAAGAATGCCTGACGCCATCTGTTAAGCATGGTGGAGGTAATATAATGGTCTGGGGTTGCTTTGGTGCTGGTAAGGTGGGAGATTTGTACAGGGTAAAAGGGATTCTGAATAAGGAAGGCTATCACTCCATTTTGCAACGCCATGCCATACCCAGTGGACAGCGCTTGATTGGAGCCAATTTCATCCTACAACAGGACAATGACCCTAAACACACCTCCAAATTGTGCAAGAACTATTTAGAGCAGAAGCAGGCAGCTGGTATTCTATCGGTAATGGAGTGGCCAGCGCAGTCACCAGATCTGAACCCCATTGAGCTGTTGTGGGAGCAGCTTGACCGTATGGTACGCAAGAAGTGCCCATCCAACCAATCCAACTTGTGGGAGCTGCTTCTGGAAGCGTGGGGTGCAATTTCTCCAGATTACCTCAACAAATTAACAGCTAGAATGCCAAAGGTCTGCAATGCTGTAATTGCTGCAAATGGAGGATTCTTTGACGAAAGCAAAGTTTGATGTAAAAAAAATCTTATTTCAAATACAAATCATTATTTCTAACCTTGTCAATGTCTTGACTCTATTTTATATTCATTTCACAACGTATGGTGGTGAATAAGTGTGACTTTTCAGGAAAACACAAAATTGTTTGGGTGACCCCAAACTTTTGAACGGTAGTGTGTGTATATATATATATATATATATATATATATATATATATATATATATGCAACCCCAATTCCGAAAAATTTGGGACAGTATGAAAAATGTAATTAAAAACAAAAAGGCTTTGCTATATTGAAAGCACTACAACTACACATATGATGTTTTTTCTTGTGAATTTCATTGTTTTTTGAAAATGGACAGTAATTTCAAATCAGATGATTGCAACACGCTCCAAAAAAGTTTAGACAGTCGAGTGTTTACCACCGTGAAACATCACCATTTCTTCTAATAACACTTATTAAGCATTTGGGCACTAAATAAACAAGTTTGTTCATCTTAGAAAGTGGAATTTTGCCCCGTTCCTCCATTATGTAGGTCTTTAGCTGCACTTTTGTACGGGGTCTTCATTGTCGTATGGTGTACTTCATAATGCACCACACATTCTCAACTGGAGACAGGTCAGGACTGCATGCAGGCCAATCTAGCACCCACAATCTCCATGCACTTGAAATCCAGGCAGTATGCTGTCTGTGTTCTCACAGATGTGCGAGTTACTCGTGTCATGGGCACTGACACTCCCCTGGCACATACAAACACTGGACTACACATTTTGGACATGATGCTAATAACAGCTTGGATGGTCCTTTTCCTATTTTGCCCGGAGAACACGACGGCTTTGTTTTTCAAGAACCTTTTTAAATGCGGACTCTTCAGACCAAAAAACACAGTTCCACTGTTCTACTTTCCATCTAAGATGAGAAAGAGCCCAGAAAATTTGGCAGTGCTTCTGGACAGTGTTGATGTTGGGCTTCTGCTTTGCATAGTAAAGTCTTAACTTCCATCTGTGGATGCAGCGGTGAATGGTGTTGACTGACAAAGGTTTACTAAAGTGATCCCAAGCCCATGTTCATGATATCCATTACAGATGAATGATGCTTTTTAAGACAGTGACGTCTGAGTGATCAGAGATCACGCGCATTCAGAAGTGGTTTTAGTTTTGCCCTTTACACACCAATATTTGACCATATTCCTTGAATCTTTTAACTATATTGTGCACTGTACAGGGTGAAATGCCCAAAATCCTTCCAATTTGTCTTTGGGGAACATTGTTCTCAAAGTGCTGGATTATTTGCTGAAGCATCTGTTGGCAAATTGACAAGTCTTGAATGACCTTTGCTCTTGAAGGACTAGGCTGCTTTTGGAGGCTCCTTATACACTATGAAACAATTGCCTCACCTGTTTCACATTTCCTGTTTCACATTGCCTTATTATTTCAACTCGTCAAATTATTATTAGTCTTAAATTGCCCCCTTCTCAACTTTTGAGAAGATGCGTGCTGCCATCATCTAATTTTAAATTACTGTACACTTTCAAAAAACAATGAAATTCACAAGGAAATACATTATATAATGTGTAGTTGTAGTGCTTTTAATATAGCAAAGAGTGAATATAATATACAAATCACTCCTTTTTCGGAATTGGGGTTGTGTGTGTGTGTGTGTGTGTGTGTGTGTGTGTGTGTGTGTGTCTATATATATATATATATATATATATATATATATATATATATATATATATATATATATATATATATATATATATTATTTTTGCCACGTGTAAAAATATTAATGGTTTTTAACTGTAGATTCTTACGGTTAAATTAACTGTGATATTTTTAATGTGCAAAAAGCATTAATTTCTCTTACATTTATGCCTCATCCACAGTAGGACAGCATTTCCTCCACGAAAACAGAGCGTTTAGAAAACGCTCTCCGTTACCTCATTCTTTAGAAAACTATGACGTTAGGAAACTTTTCGGTGGTTTGTTACAGCTCGCTAGGGGCAAACTCTCAGGAAAACTTCGTACCGGTTGCTAAACACCTTCTTACTGTCATTTGTCTACGTCATTGGTAGTTGTGACCTGAAGCTCCACCTAATTTGGGTCCGACAGCTATTCCCATTCAGTCAGTTCAGTCAGTTAAGATCAGTAAACAAGAGTTATTAGCAAACTGGTGCAAACTTACTTACATCTGTAAGATCATTCACTTAGACACATTCTCCAAGATCATGTCATGTGGTTTTTTTTAATTATTTTTTTAATAAGTCTACAAAAGGAATCAAATATTCATAAGTGCCAATTCACACATTTGCCCATAGTGAGATATGCCTTTCATCATTCTTTTGACTGTATTCTGCCTAATAACACTCTTATACAAACATTTTTGCAGTAGTATCACTGTCTTGATAAATAACAATATCAAAGTGTAACTGGCGCACACTATGGGATAGAATGGGGTTGAAGGTACATGAACTTTCATAAGCATCATGCCAATTTCCAATGTATTCATGTTGGAAAATTAAGAGGCAGATTTTTAATTTGTAACAAGACCAGGAACATTTTTAGTGTTCATCAAATATCAAAACATCAAATTTTTAGTTCACAAACTTCACAAACAAAACGATTTTGAGCCAGTGGAAGAATGTAGGATGTAGGGATATGCTTGCATTGGCTAAAATCACTCAACTAATCTTTTATTCATCTTTTAATTTTTTATTTAGAAGCCCAAACATACCAAAAATGTGTCTATTTTGCGCATTATTCATTGTCTAAACCATTTTATTTACTGTACTTGTTGCCCAAAATCATCCTCCCTCCTAGTCCAAAAAAAGCTCTAAAATTAGAAAGTGATGAAGACTGTTAGGTAGGTATTCCCTGAGCTGTAAGAGGCCTCGCTCAGGAAATCAGACACAAACGGACACATTTCCTCCAGAGTCTGGCTGTCTGAGGAGCAGCATCATGTGACAGCCATCTTGTAGCTGAGTAGATTGTATTCCTGATTCCTCCCACCTCACAAACAATTTGCTGCTAATGGATGCATTTGTGTGCTTGTTAGACTCTGTCCTCAAGGAATTGATGCACTGAAATTTTCCTCCCAGGCTGAAAACAATGCTTTAAATGCTTGTTAGGTGCTTTTGATTGGTTTTGCGTACTTAACAGTTGCTATGGCATTCTTATTGGTTTTAAGTATGTTTTATAAACTCTGAGCCACAATGCTAGGCTATTTTGCTTGATTGCCAGGGCGTTTCTTTGCAGTTGCTAAAGCCCAAAGTATACTTCGATTTTGATGCGAACTCTCAGCGTCTGCGTGCAGTCGTACGCGAGCCTGTCAAAGTATACTCTGTTTGACTGTGCGTGCATACACAGGCGTTTGGTCGCATGCACACCACGACTGCTATGAGATACTGCATAATTTCTCCTCAGGAGTTTAGACCCATAAAGATGTCTTTATAGTTCTTCAGACTCGAGTTATACAAATGCTGGTATCTCCTGACCTCACACACATGCTTTCGTGATATGCATATCCACTGTATGTTTTCAAAACTCAGTCTCCGATGCTTGTGTGTTGCTATGCAGTTGCTAAGGCATTCTTGTTAGTTTTCAGAAAATTTACAAAACTCTGTGCAACAATGCTAGGGTATTGTGGGTGATTGCCAAGGCTTTGCTATTCGGTTGCTAGGAGTTATTATTGGTTTTCAGTACATTTATATAGGGTTGCTAGGGTGTTCTGGGTACTGCCCCACCCCAAGTCCTCATGATATTGTGGTCAGTGTATGGTTCATGTTTTCTGATAAGTATATGAGATTTTTCACCCATTTTATCGTTGGGAATCGCATGTCTGATCGCTGAAAGCACACCTCTCCTCAACAATTTAAGATCTAATTTTCACGCCAAAGTTATACTTTTATAGTTTAATCGTTTTTTCAAATCTCTAACCCCAAGCAATATAGTAATAGTGATATAAGCAAACACCACTAATCAATTGAGGGCGTCATCATGGAAATAAGGCCATCTTTCATTGTACAGTTATCTACTTATGGTTCATCTCACTGCCATAACTTTTCTATAAACAGGAAGTCCTGTGTCGTAAAGGTGAACTGAGTGAGGTGCATTCACTGCAATATAGCTGATGGAGTGTTAAAAGCCTTTAGAGGGTTTTATAAGATTCATTCTTGTCATTTTGACTGAGTCTCTTGTGTTTGTGTATTTCAGTGGGCATCTGGAGTGCCTCCTGTTTCCGCCTCTTCGTGTTACCATACTACCATGAACAGTTCCACTCCATCCACAGGTACTATCTGATCCTCAACACCACTGCTGTTAACAGACCAGACACTTTCACATACTTAGAGATGATTTTGAGGGGGACGTTTGATTTGATATAAAGTGTGCATGTTAGGTGTTATAGTATGATGACAGATTTAAAGCATGAACATGACCCTGCATTTTACTTCCAAAATGTGATGTATTGTCAGATTTTCTTTTTCAGTGAATCCTTTGAATGCTTCACAAATCGATCTGAAATAATCATTAGCGATTCAGTCTGAATGAAAATGATCTCAAATGGGCAATTGAAACCATTGGTCTACAAAACCCCTTGAGTGCTTGTTGACATCAGCCAAGGAGAAAAACATATTTTTTTTCCCCCCTCAGAGATGGGGCAAGATATTACATTTTATGAAAGATGGTGTAGGCAATTTTTTGTTTGGAATAATGTGCATATATAATTTGTGCACAATAAAAAGTGTATTCAGAATATCATTTTTCAATAATGTTGCATTGACGGTAAAATAAAAGTTATTTATAAGATCAGTGCCATTATTAACCAAACATTTTACCACACCTTCTTAAAGTCTCTTAAATTGAATATGTGGACATGAATGGCTTAAAATAATTGCTTTATATATAAATTATATATATTATATATATATTGCTTTTACGTTAACCTTTGTTAACACCACTGAAAGTGAAGTATACAGTGATCTGTGTATGATCATGAAATGGTTTGCCGCCGTGTTGCTGTTATTTGAGGGGCTGAATGGATAGTCTACTGGAGATAAAATGAAGGGCAGAATAAAATGACCCCATCATCGGCTTGCCATCTTCTCTTACCTTGCTCTGTCTTTTATTTTCTCTCTTCCTCTTTCTATCTCCCTGGTAAACAATCATCCTTAATATGTTGTTGTGCTTTTGAAGGGGACACTGTTCCTCTATTATTTTTTTCAAAGTTTAAAGTGGATTGGCCAGTGATCACCCCCAGTCAGGTAAAATTTGTAGATATTTTCTGTTTTTTTGTGAATGCCCCCCAGGGAGTTCTTGGCATTATTTGATTTGGTGAAATTATAGATTTTGTGCGCTTAATGATCACTTTTTAATGTGGTGTCATGTTGAACGGCTGGTATGATTAGCAGTTGCATGTTGTGCTGTAACTAATGCAAAAGATCTGAAATTCTAGCCTTTTTCAGTAGATCAAATGTGTTTGCATGCATCTCTGCAAAGTATTGCTTTCCCTGGCATTTCCCATGAATCATTGTTGTCTATGTTGCATTCCCTTGGTACAGCAAGATACAGTCAATCCTTTATGATTTATCGGTTGATTTTGAGACTGCATCACCAGAGCCAGTGGGGATCATTAGATTGTCAGATGAAAATAAAACTTCTGGAGCTGGTTATTCAGTGCTATTCCATTTTAACCAGTCCTCTGAATCCAGGAGGATTTGTGAGTACTTTTGGTAACACAATGTGGAAGCCTAGTGAGCTGACTACCCAGACAGAATTTTAAGGCATCATGGGCATGCTCGCAACGTGAAGTAGTTAGCATAATTGTGCTACATTTGAAAATACCGGTTTTTGACCAAATTCAAAGGTTTTTTTTGTATGTATCTTTCAAGAAGATAATCTCAGAAGGATACATACACACACACACACACACATACATATACATATATATATATATATATATATATATATATATATATAAAAGTCAGAGGTTTACATACACTTAGGTTGAAGTAATGAAAACTAATTTTTTAATCACTCCACAGATTTAATATTAGCAAATTTTAATTGACTATATCACAATTCCAGTGGGTCAGATGTGTACTGACACTTTAAGCAGCTTGGAAAATTCCAGAAAATTATGTCAAGCCTTTAGACAATTAGCTAATTAACTTCTGATAGGAGGTGTAATGAATTGGAGGTGTACCTGTGGTTGTGTTTAAAGGCCTACCTTCAAACTCAGTGCCTCTTTGCTTGACATCATGTTAAAATCTAAAGAAATCAGCCAAAAATTGTGGACCTCCACAAGTCTGGTTCATCCTTGGGAGCAATTTTCAAACACCTAAAGGTACCATGTTCATCTGTACAAACAATAGTATGCAAGTGTAAACACCATGGGACCATGCAGACATCATATCACTCAGGAAGGAAACACATTCTGTCTCCTAGAGATGAACGTAGCTTGGTGTGAAAAGTGCAAATCCATCCCAGAACAACAGCAAATGACCTTGTGAAGATGCTGGATGAAAAAGCTAGACAAGTATCTATATCCACAGTAAACGAGTTCTATATCGACATAACCTGAAAGGCTGCTCAGCAAGGAAGAAGTCACTGCTCCAAAACTGGCATAAAAAAGCCAGACTACTGTCTGCAAGTGCACATGGGGACAAAGATCTTACTTTTTGGAGAAATGTCCTCTGATCTAATGAAAAACATTTGAACTGTTTGGCCATAATGACCATCATTATGTTTGGAGGAAAAAGGGTGAGGCTTGCAAGCCGAAGATCACCATCCCAACTGTGAAGCATGGGGGTGGCAGCATCATGTTGTGGGGGTGGTTTGCTGCAGGAGGGACTGGTGCACTTCACAAAATAGATGGGCCCTGCCCTCTTCCGCTCTACACTCCTCCCGGCATTGCCTCAGGCCGGAGAGCTCCCGGCATGGCGTACATGACGTGTACCTTGCACCCCATCTGCCGGCTGGTCAATCCCCGCCTTGCTTGACCTGGGAGGAGACAGGAGGGCAAAAACAACAACAAAAACAAAATAGGCGAGGGAAAGGCCAACACAGAGAGAGAGAGCGAGAGAGAGAGAGAGAGAAGAAAAAAAATAATTTCAAAAGTAACCCTCCGCCAACCCGCATTCTGAGATGCGGTATAGACAGGGTGTTAGAACTCTTATCTATTTTAGAAAAGAGATAATGTCCTCTAAATATTGGCATCAGGTGAGCACCAGTCTGAAAATCCCCGTCATTAGCATTAGCATTGAATTTGACCTCCATATGCTTCCCTGTTATGGAGTCAGCTGTATAAATGTTTGGGTTAGCTGACGTAAGATGGCCTTTGGGGTTGTGGCCTCACAGCATGGTTGCCACTAGGCAAAGCTAAAGAAGCCATAACACAGCTGACCCTGAGACTGTATGCTGATAGCCCAATAAAGTGTATAGCTTTCCTCAAGGTCAATATTTTCCCAAAGTTTCAGTTATTAACAGTCAATAATAATCAAATTTGATCCCTCACCATTGTTTAGTTTTGTTTTTTCTCCACTGTCTCAATTGTATGTAGTTTATTGTCATTATATGAACGATGATAATTACACTACAAAACATGTTCACTCTTGCCAGACCACTTTCGCTAGAAACATGTGACATTGTTTAATTAAAGATGGGTAATGTGTGGGCAGTTCTGGTTTTATGAACATTGAAGTAGCTAAAATTAACCTCCAGTCCTGTATTCATTGTTTTTTTTTTATGGCTGTAGTTCATTTACTCAGCCTCATGCAATCCCAGATGTGTATGACTTTTTTTCTTCTGCAGAACACAAATGAAAATTTATAGAAGAATATCTCAGCTCTGTAGGTCCATACAATGCAAGTGAATGGGTGACACAATTCTGATTCTCTCAAAAGCACATAAAGACATCATATACGTAATCCATACAACTCCAGTGTTTTAATCCATATCTTCAGAAGCTATATAACAGGTGTGGGTGAGAAACAGAACAATATTTAATTCCCTTTTTGCTTGAAATTATTCTCCCTGCCCAGTAGGGGGCGATATATACATGAATAATGTGAATCACCAAAAACCCAAGAAAAAGAATGTAAATGTGATCAGTTTCTCACCCATACCTATCATATTACATCTGAAAATATTGATTTTACCACTGGAGTTTTATGGATTACTTTTATGCTGACTTTTGTGACTTATGGAGCTTCAAGTCATACACATCTGGGATGGCATAAGGGTGAGTAAATGATGAGAGAATCTTTATTTTTGGGTGAACTGTTTCTTTAATTCATGTACATCAGGGTCTGTTATCTGGAAAACATGTTGGAACAATTCCTTTTTCCCATGTGACGCAAACCTTGTGTTTTAGAAAATCAAGCACACGAGAGCCTAAAGACTCAGAGTCGTTCCACCGTGGAAAACACACACGCACTTTGATACACACTTTGATTGCTGTCTACTGGGACCACTCAGGCTGAACAATACAAAAGCATTTCTGCCCCGTCAAACCTGACATACTCCCTCTTCTTCCCGTGCAAAGATGACATCGGACCCTGTAACCATGAGTTACAGCTGATCAGACATGTTTGACTTGTGCAATTAGACTAGTTTCACGATCCTACCTTATCTCGCAACTCTCAATTATGAGAATGTTACATCAGATGTTTTAATAGTGTTTTATTTAAACATTAGTGGCATTCAAGTTTGATTCATTTCCATCAATCAGTTCAAGCAGTCTGTTTTAATAAAATGTTTCAGCACTCCGATTCAACTATTCATTGATGTAATCACAAACATGGTATTTTACATTATATTAAAACATTTCAGATATTTCTCTGATGTAGATCAATATTTCTTATTCTTAAGTTATATTGAAATTGGAAAACATTTCTGTTAATTTAGTTAAAAAATATTGTAATTACATTTTATTTCATTATAATTATTACAATTATACATATAATAATATATATTATTAAATATTAATTTTAATTTATTTTGTTTGTTTTACTGTTTTAGTTATTATGATGATGGTTCATCCAATTCCTCACCCTTTAAATCAATTTCTGAGCAAATACATTAATATTGATGTTTTATTAATTTTTTTATTTTATTTTATATATTGTCTAAAGGCTTAAGAATGTCATGTTTATTTTTTATTAACTACAAGATGGATCATAAATGATCCAAGATATTACACTGGACATACTGTAGTTGTTTGGGAGAGGACGGTGAAAAAGCAACAGGCAGGTGAAACGACATGGAGGAGGTAATACTTGTGGTGAAGGATGGCATTCCAGGAATGTGAGATATGGGAATTGTTGACGTGGAGTCACAGAGAGCTCAGTTGTGAACAGCATTCAGTGAATTAACTGGTGTCCTAGCAACGGTTTTACTGTAGTTTCACCATGCATCACTGAATTAACTATGTCAGGAAGGAAAAGATTCCTCTCTCGTCTCTCGGGTGATGCATAGATATATCACGGAAAACTGATGCTTTTCCCCAAACAGGCTGCTTCAGTGGTGTGGAAATCCAACAATTTGCAATACAACTTCCTCAAACTAAAGCATGCATATATATTTGGCTACTTTTTGGGGGGGTTATTTGTATTGTCTAATGAGCAATCTTTAGTTAAATATAAAACTACTGGCAGGTTACTGCAAGTATTTCACAAACACAGAGAAGCTTGAAGTTAAACATGTCATTGGGTTAGCTCACCCAGTTATTTAAATTGTATCATCATTTACTCACCCTCATGTTGTTTCAAACCTGTATGACTTTGTTACAAATACAAAGGATGTATGGCAGGATGTCGGCCTCAGTCACTATTCTTAATTTTGCTTAACATCTCCTTTTATGTTCCACTGAAAATATGTGTTTAAAACATGAGGGTGATGTAATAATGACAGATTTTCAATTTTTGGGGGAGCTATCACTTTAACATGGTTTCTGTTTGCTAAAATACACTTTATTTGTATTTATTTATTTTTATTTTTCAAATAGAAGTATTCAAATCCTCGATTTGCTTAATAATTAGTGAATGTTGGAAAACCACCAATATGCTGGCACAAACAGTCCATTCTTTGATTTACGATATGGCCAGTGAATTTCAAAGGTCTTGCTTTACTCATTTCCTCTTGGAAAGCCTGTGGCAGATTTGATGCAGGGATGGTTCCTCTAATCACATTAAACACACAATAAGATTTGTTAACGGCACAATGAGATGAATCGCCGTGGCGGAGCCAGATGCCTGATAGGTCTTGTGTATGGTCACCATGGTAACACAGGGTCATTTGAAAAGTGGGCCAATCATCTTCATGTTCTCGCGGCAAGATCCTTGTCTCCAAGACAAGTATGGGTCTCACCCATGCATCATTAAAAAAAAAATCACCATTTACTATCAGTAAAATCTGAGATTATCAAATGAGGGCCATTTTAAGGTTGTGTATGTTTCCATCATTTAGCTTAATGAAACGTGCATAATTTAAATAGCAGACAAAGTGCTATTCAAAAGCAGTGATGGGCATTCTTTTCTAAAAAACAAACAAACAAACAAACAAACTTGCTTATTAAAATAACATTAGAATCTTTACTCCCTTCTCTGTAAATCTAGTTTCTCTTCTCGGCTTGTTGGCTCTCATCATGTGGCAGTCTACTGCCTCAGTCAGCCTGCATTGAGTTATTCCACTGGAGGATTTGTTCTGCTGCCTATTTAATCAGATTCATGTTCTGTGTGTCAACAAAAGACATCTTGCAGATACAAGCTTGTGTTTCTTTATCTGTTGGTTTTGACTGAGTCTACTATAGATGCCGGGCCTGGATAAAACAGACATCATTAGCACTAAATAAAGGGTTGGATCCATTTCAGTCAGACTGAGCAAGAATTGAGGAGGCTTAATCTGAAGCCTGATTATACTTCAGGTTTTATCTGCTGGTACAAAATACACTCCAAAAGTGGAAGCGTTAGTATGTGTGTGAGTCTGTCAACACAGTTTAAGCACACATTTGTTTTTATTTTTTTTAAGTGCTATGCCCTTTTGTAGTACACTTCTATGATGTCATGGAACAATCCAGGGAGGAAGGGCCTCTGTTGATTTGCATGACTCAAACTTACAATTTTCCTGTTTGCAGATGGACACCTTCTGTAAGCATGCTGAACAGTAAGAGAAGGCCTTCAGTCATTACCGTCACCCTCAAAGCACTTCATACTGTAGCTTGTTTTCATAGGCTTCATATCTGTCTTTTAGCCAATTTCTTATGTATATTTGGCACTGACGATTATTGACTGATTATGCAAAAGCATGTTACTGTCAGTTAACTCATTCTGGTTGTCAAATCACATGAGAACAACCTTTCTTATTGTCATTGCACAATAAATGGCAAGGAGGCAGTAAATGCAGACCTATAGTGGAAGAAAAATTAGAGAAGAGTTGTTGAGAGTGGGACAGTGATAGGGGTATAGGATCACTGCACTGGCTGTGAGGGGAGCAATGTTATCACTGTGCTGGTCTGTAAGGGGAGGGTGTGGATCTTTGTGCTGAGCTAAAAGGTGAGGAATAGGATCACAGTGATGGGTTGTGAGAGGGAGGGCTGTTCTGAGATGTAATCAAGTGTATAGTATGTGATCTATGTACTGGGCTGTGAAAGAAGGAACAAGATCGCTGGGCTGTAAGTGAGCGATGGGATCTCTGTACTGGACTCTGAGGGGAAGGGTTGGTTGGATTTCTGTGCTGGGCTGTGAATGAAGGAATGGGAACTTTGGGCAGGGCTGTGAGGGGAGAGATAGGATAATCATGCTGTGCTGTGAGGGGAGAGATGGGATCTCTGTACTGGGACCTTAGGGGAAGGGTTGCATTACTGTGCTGGGCTGGGAGTGAAGTTAGGGGACCTCTGTGCTGGGTTTGGAGTAAAGGGATTGAATCACTGTATTTGGCTGTGATGGAAGGTATAGTATCTCTGTGCTGGGCTCTAAGCGAAGGGAAGGTATCTTTGTGCTGGGCTAAAAGGGTAGGATCACAATGATGGTCTGTGAGAGGAGAAAAGGGAGGGCTGTGCTGTGATCAAGGGTATGGTATGTGATCTTTGTGCTGGGCTGTGAAGGAAGGAACAAGATCGCTGGGCTTTGAGGGAGGGATGGGATCTCTACTAGACTCTTGAGGAGAAGGGTTGGTTGGATTACTGTGCTGGGCTGGGACTGAAGGTTGTGGATCTTAGGGATGGGCTGTAAAGGGAGGGGCAGAATCTATGTGCTGGGTTGAGAGGGGCAGGATGGGATCTCTGTGATGGGCTGTGAGGGAGGGACGGACAAGATCTCTGTGCTGGACTCTGAGGGGAGGGGTGGGATCTCTGTGCTGGGTTTGGAGTGAAGGGATTGAATCATTGTGTTAAGCTGTGAGGGGAGGGATGGGATCACTGTGCTGGGCTGTAGGTAAAGGGATGGAATCACTGTACTGGGCTGTGATGAGAGAGAGATAGTATCTGTATTGAGCTGTTAGAGAAGGGATGCGATGAGTGTGGCTGGACTGTTTCTCTCAGCTGTGTCCGTGTCTGTGTCCTGCTGATGGAAGCACTTTCTTTTGTTTTCCTCCTCTCATCAGCTGTCAGGCTTAACTCTGGAAAGAGAGTGTGTATCATTGCATGAGAGAAAGATCACACTTTTAGTAGCTTATGCTTGAGCATCGCTGCATTCATAATGGAGGAAGTGGTGCTGTTTTTAACTCTGTGACACACATACATTGAGGAACCCATGTTTTAATATTACTGGAGAAATTTTGTAGTAATAGAGATTTTAAGGTCATTACTAATGGATAACCCACCAGTGTCTGGACAAATACAGAAGAGCAGACTCGAACATGCACAAAATGTACTACTCATGTTACTCACTGTTCTTCTTTTTTTTTTTTTTTTTTTTTTTTAACTCTTGAAATTATTTAAGGTATATTTGGTGTAATTTTTTCAAAGTTAAAATATTGTCTCCTATCCCAGTTTAATGTGCAAAGACAACTGTAAGTAAGATCATTCTACCATCTCTTCATTTTGCACACAACACTGAGACAGATAATGATTGCTTTGATGCCTTTATCTACAATCAGATGAACACTGCCTCTCAAAATAGTAAAATTAAAATGTGAAAGCCACAAATGTTAAAAGCAGAGGCATGCACTCCGCCATGCTCTGTCTCTGTTAAAACTGTCACCAGTCTGTGATGTGCCCCTGGACGTAGCCAAGTGCCAAATGCCACACAATGGGCACCATTTGGGGTCTGACAGATGACAGGGGGCTGCTTAATTCTGAAAGATGCTTGTCTTATTGTTTAGAGGGACACGCCAGTGCTGCTGCCCACTGCTGTGGCATAGTCGGTGTTTTGTTTCAGCTCATGTCCATCTGTCTCTTTCAACTTTGATGAACTCACTGTTGATCATCTGTGAGATCTAAAACTATGGTTTTCCTTCAGGATCATGATGCCTGATTATATGGTTAGATGTATTGTATTAATTATTAATTTACCTGTACCATTGTTTTTTCCATTGATGTGATGCTGTCAGAACAGACCTGAGACCACTTTTTTTGTGTTGTGACCCACCAGTCTAAAATTATAAAATATTTATTGACAGTGACCAATAATAATTGTGGTTACTGTCTGATACAGTCAGTCTTCATTTTTTCTTTTTTAAAATGTGCATCAATGCCAGTTTTAGCATTTGGAAAACTGGTAAAATAAAACAAAGATAATCATGGTGGGTTTTTTTTCTATTTTGACAGCTAATGGCAACGACAGTAAAAACTATAAAGGAGACCGATCCCCCTGTGGCCCCTCCCGTGTCCTCCACGTCCGCAAAGTTCCCATCGAAGTGTCAGAGGCAGAGGTCGTCTCACTAGGTGTCCCTTTCGGCAAAGTCACCAACCTGTTGATGCTCAAAGGGAAAAATCAAGTAGGTGCTATATTAACACAATAAACCTTCCTCCACCCTTTATTGTATGATGTATTTTTAATTTTAATGTCAGAAATAGTTTTTAATTTGATTCCTATCTTTTGAAACCAGACTGATCTCACAGTGAAATTGGAAACGGGTTGACTTTTCTTTAGCTAAAATCGTTCTGTGCTTACTGAAATGTGAAACACTGCCCCCAGTGGCCAAAGCGGTAAGTGTTGTTGGGAGTTTGGGGATGTGTGAGCTCCATTTTTCAGGTGTAATGTCCACGGATGGGCACCACAAATGAGTTGTGAAAGTTGTACAGGCTGTAATACAGTGAATATGAATGCATATTTTATAAAATGAACCCCCCAAAACAAAACCTTACCATCAGTTGAGTAAAAATGTTATGTTAGTGGGAAAAAAGAAACATGCTCGTCACTCATTATGCAAATGCAATTACTTTCTTGTTTGGACGTGGCATCCCAACGCACAATGCGCTTCCAGTCACGCCACAGGGGAAGGTAAACCTACTGGAGCTGATGCAAAAATGTCTGATAGGAGATAGATGCAGCCAGCAAGGAGGCTCCACCCACTCATGGGGGAAATCAAAGCGCTGTTACCATAGTTACTCATACATTCCTATGAGGAAAACAGGCTGAAATATCTGATTGATTTGGCTATTTTAAACATATGACGAAAAGGTGTTGTCATTTTTCACACTTCTAACAATACCAAAAAATCTGAAACTGATTTTTGTTGCCTGCCAACTGACAGAAATATAAGCCCAAAAAAGAACACTGCGGCTGTAAGCTGTTGAGCCATGAAGTCGTTTCTCAGGTGCGCCAGGCCACCCCAAGACAGAAGTTGAAGTTTTTGACTGCCATGTTAATACAGGTCCTTCTCAAAAAATTAGCATATTGTGATAAAGTTCATTATTTTCCATAATGTAATGATAAAAATTAAACTTTCATATATTTTAGATTTATTGCACACCAACTGAAATATTTCAGGTCTTTTATTGTTTTAATACTGATGATTTTGGCATACAGCTCATGAAAACCCAAAATTCCTATCTCAAAAAATTAGCATATTTCATCCGACCAATAAAAGAAGTGTTTTTAATACAAAAAAAGTCAACCTTCAAATAATTATGTTCAGTTATGCACTCGATACTTGGTCGGGAATCCGTTTGCAGAAATGACTGCTTCAATGCGGCGTGGCATGGAGGCAATCAGCCTGTGGCACTGCTGAGGTGTTATGGAGGCCCAGGATGCTTCGATAGCGGCCTTAAGCTCATCCAGAGTGTTGGGTCTTGCGTCTCTCAACTTTCTCTTCACAATATCCCACAGATTCTCTATGGGGTTCAGGTCAGGAGAGTTGGCAGGCCAATTGAGCACAGTAATACCATGGTCAGTAAACCATTTACCAGTGGTTTTGGCACTGTGAGCAGGTGCCAGGTCGTGCTGAAAAATGAAATCTTCATCTCCATAAAGCTTTTCAGCAGATGGAAGCATGAAGTGCTCCAAAATCTCCTGATAGCTAGCTGCATGGACCCTGCCCTTGATAAAACACAGTGGACCAACACCAGCAGCTGACATGGCACCCCAGACCATCACTGACTGTGGGGACACTGGACTTCAGGCATTTTGGCATTTCCTTCTCCCCAGTCTTCCTCCAGACTCTGGCACCTTGATTTCCGAATGACATGCAAAATTTGCTTTCATCCGAAAAAAGTACTTTGGACCACTGAGCAACAGTCCAGTGCTGCTTCTCTGTAGCCCAGGTCAGGCGCTTCTGCCGCTGTTTCTGGTTCAAAAGTGGCTTGACCTGGGGAATGCGGCACCTGTAGCCCATTTCCTGCACACGCCTGTGCACGGTGGCTCTGGATGTTTCTACTCCAGACTCAGTCCACTGCTTCCGCAGGTCATCCAAGGTCTGGAATCGGTCCTTCTCCACAATCTTCCTCAGGGTCCGGTCACCTCTTGTCGTTGTGCAGCGTTTTTTGCCACACTTTTTCCTTCCCACAGACTTCCCACTGAGGTGCCTTGATACAGCACTCTGGGAACAGCCTATTTGTTCAGAAATTTCTTTCTGTGTCTTACCCTCTTGCTTGAGGGTGTCAATGATGGCCTTCTGGACAGCAGTCAGGTCGGCAGTCTTACCCATGATTGCGGTTTTGAGTAATGAAACAGGCTGGGAGTTTTTAAAAGCCTCAGAAATCTTTTGCAGGTGTTTAGAGTTAATTAGTTGATTCAGATGATTAGGTTAATAGCTCGTTTAGAGACCCTTTTCATGATATGCTAATTTTTTGAGATAGGAATTTTGGGTTTTCATGAGCTGTATGCCAAAATCATCAGTATTAAAACAATAAAAGACCTGAAATATTTCAGTTGGTGTGCAATGAATCTAAAATATATGTAAGTTTAATTTTTATCATTACATTATGGAAAATAATGAACTTTATCACAATATGCTAATTTTTTGAGAAGGACCTGTATTTTGTCATTCGATTGGTATCCTAAAACATTTTTATTTATACCTTTTAATATGAGTGATGGTTAATGAAAAAACTGTACACATAAAATAGCTCAGATTTCACATTCCACAGTAACTTTACTAGAAAACCCATTTACTGAACACTTCGCCAAAACGAAATATATCCCCTTAGAAATGTTTGATTGATTAAAGCATGAAAAATGATAAACAGCGCCCCACTCCGATCATGTCAAGTTTTCTCATGTATCTTGTCTTGTTTTCTGGTATTAACTCGTCTTTATGTATCTGCTGGATCTGCTTGTGTGATGATATGATGATCGATTTTGTCTTGAATCCACTCAGATGTTTCCCAAATACCTTAAAGCACATATTCAGCATAATACGGCTCCTCTTTGGGCTTATATTTCTGTCAGTTTGCGAGCAATTAAAAAAAAAAAAAAACAGTTTTGTTGTTTTTGGCATTGTTTGGAGTGCAAAAAAATGACAACAGCTTTTCGGCATATTTTTTATTGTTAAAATAGCCAAATTTGTTGGATATTTCTCCCCCTTTTTCCTCATAGGAATGTATGAGTAACTATGGTAACATGGCTTTGTTTTCCCCCATGCTAAACCACGCCCCTGGGTATGACTATATCTATGGTGCTTGTTGATGAGTCAGCGTTATGTGGCCGATTCTTGAGCACTCTTGGAAAATCATGCCAACTTCCTGTGTGATTAGGTTGCTTCTTTGCACAGCACCACACAACAAATCGTTCAAACACGAAGCAGATATAAAAATACAACAAGTGAACAGTGATTGTTTTTTTATGTCAATCAAACAGCCACTTCTTGCCTAATTGGCTGGTTCTTTTTGACAGAAAACGCAGATTGTCAAAAGTCAAGACTTCAGTTGATTAAAAGTTTGCAGAAGATTTTGCCATTAGAGTATTTACTTTTTAGATCATCAAACCTCACCTGATGCTTTCATGTTGGTTTAGCAGTGGAATGTCTGGATTAAACTGCGTGAATGAGATCAGAGGTTAGACTAGAGTAAAACTAGTGTGTGTGTATTAATCAGTACAACCTATATATCGGTGACGATAGATGCTGTTTGGAACTATCTTTATCAGCAAAAATCTATGCTGATAGTTGCTTACAGTTTTTTCATCATTACATCGTTTCAAAATAAGAGTCCCCTGTGTGTTTCGGGATTGTTTATACTTTTAAAAAGTCCCATGCAATGCACCAAATCTTTTTTCTGGTGATTTTTGGGGGATTTTGGTTGAACAATAGACTGCATCTGGGATTTTATGTATTTAGGACTAATATATAATGTGCTCATTATAGTAAGGATAGAATAAGAAGCTTTTTTGACATTCTATAAATAATTTTTAAAAACTATCGGCCGTTTAATCGGCTGTCAGCCTTTCCCCACCACTGTAGTTATCGGTATCGGCAAAATCCACTATCGGTTGACCTGTAGTATATATTTTCACTGTTAAGCCTCTGTGCGTTTCTTCATGATCACTTGTATAAAGTAGTCATGTCAGCTTGTGTTACTTGGTACCGTGGACATGATTAACTCTTGACAGGTGCCACATGCCAAACAGAAGTTGCGCAACTTAAGATAAAGATGCAGTTGAGTGTGATTTAGTTTGTTGATGTAGCTAAATATAATGTTCAGAATGTCTTTAGATGTAGAGCCCTACCTCCTCTATGGTGACACTGGTGTGACAATGTGGCATAAAAAGCCTATTTTTAAGACCTTTAAGATATTTAAAAAAAAAAAAAAAAATCATTTTTATATTAAAATAAAATAGATTATTTTTTTTGTTGTTGTGCTGAATTAAATTTGTGCTGATAAAAAAAAATATTGTGTCTAACAATATTGTGATATTCATGACAGTAATGAGAATGTGAGTGTTATGGAATTGATCCTTGTTTTTCCCCATTACAGTAATGAGAATCATTTTTTCCCCATTACAGTAATGAGAATGTTAGTTTAGCATCACTATTTTAATTACTGTTATGATTTTTTTTTCTTCACATTATTGTAATGAAAATTGATTGACGGAGTGGGGATGCTGAGTTGTCATAAAAATAATAGTTTTAAAAATAAGCTTTATCTTTATTTATATATATATATATATATATACTTTGCTTGTTGTGAGCGTTCGAAAGTTCCCGACTCTGATTGGGAGCCGGGTAGACTCGGTACTGGTACGATTTAATAAGCTACATGATTGGCTGATTAGATAATCGGATGGATGATTGTTGGTGCCAGATGGGCTGGTTTGAGTATTTCTGTAACTGTTGATCTTCTGGGATTTTCACACACAACAGTTTTTTACTCAGAATGAGGCCAAAAATAAAAAACATCCAGTGAGCAGCAGTTCTGTGGACAGAAATGCCTTGTTGATGAGAGAGGTCAACAGAGAATGACCAGAATGGTTTTAACTGACAGTCTATTGTGACTCAAATAACCACTCTGTACTATTATGGTGAGAAGAATATAATCTCAGAATTCTGTTCTTAGATGCGGGTTGGCACTGTTTTGGCGGCACAAGAGGGACCTATATAATATTAGGCAGGTGGTTTTAATGTTGTGGCTGATTGGGGTGTATGTATATAATATATATATATATATATATATATATATATATATATATATATATATATATATAAAATTAAATTTGAATATTTCTTTGTGAGATTTATCCAAAAAAATCACACTAAAAATACCACCATCAAATGTTTTATTCCTGTATTCTTCATTCTAAGGGGTGGTGGTAAAGGAGTGCATAGATTTGTTTTGGCTTCATTAGTGGTGAAAACTGATAGAAACTTAAGTGCGAGTCCTTTCAAACACATCAAGGTCCTGCTAACAGAGCAAAAACAGCAGTCTCCCGCTTCTACTCGAGTACCTTTTCATATTCAAATGGAACTGGCATATTTAGACTAGAAAAGACAGGCAAATTTGCCGTGTGCTGCTTGGTTTGATTGAGCATCAAAATATCCACTTTATTGAAAGTTTCAAGCGCCGCTGTTAATATACAAAAAAAATCTCTTAAACTAAGCATTAAAATTTCAGCGGGTAACTTATCCTGCACCAAATTTGAAAAATCTAGTTTCCCTTTTTTAAAGGATACAGAAAGTAATTACTCTCAGAATAAAGTCTATCAACTCCCTTTCTGTGTCCTGAGAATGGCTTTTTGTGTAGCATAATGAGATCTATCAATATCTTTCTTTTGCGGTCCGTCTCATAAGTGCAGAGGAGCATTGAAGACAAGATTTCACTAACAGGCTGATTTTAGACCATTGATATGTTTCATTTGAGTGAACAAGCACATATTGGATTAAGCTGCACCACATCTGTGCAATTATCTGAATGATGTTGTTATCAGAGCTAAGCACTGTTATTACACTTTTCTCTCCAGGCTTTTATAGAAATGGCTTCTGAGGAAGCAGCCATCACCATGGTCAACTACTACACCGCAGCCACACCTCACGTTCGCAACCAGCCTGTCTACATCCAGTATTCCAACCACCGTGAGCTGAAGACTGACAACCTGCCCAACCAGGGGGTGAGAATTCATACTGGCACTCAACTATATATATATATATATATATATATATATATATATATATATATATATATATACAGTATATTTTTAATTTTTTTTTTTTGCATTAATGTAATGAGTAATTTAGTAATGAGAATTATTTTTTCACAGTACAATAATAAAAATTTATATTTTGCATTACATTAATTACATTTTTTTAGTAATGAAAATATTTTTTTCACAGTACAGCAATAAAAATTAGTTTTTTGCATTACTGTAATGAGATTTTTTCTAAAATAGTCATAAGATTTTTTTTTCAATGTACAGTGTTGAGAATGTGATATTTATTTTTTCACGTTCTTTTAACAATTTCACTATATTTTTCACTGGACAGTAATGAGAAAGTGATTTTTCGCATTACGTTAACAAGAATATGTTTTTATGATAGTAAAATGGAAATGGAAAAAAAGGAAAATGTAATGAAATTACATTACAGTAAAAAAAAATTACGGTAATAAGAATGTTTATATATGGCAAACTATTTGAAGTTTTTGCAAGGACTTTTGTTTTTCTTTATGATTTCTGCACGGTTACACCACCTTGACATTTTTCACTTTAAGGCAGAAAGTTCATCTAAATTATGAAAACATATTCATCATAGAAGAGGTTTTTTCATGTCATTGTTTGAATTGCATTTTTAATGTATCTTTGAATGAATTAATAGATTTAGAAAAAAAAAAGTGTGTCACGTCAATGACCCAATTACATGCATGAAACAACAATTGATCCCACCCTTGCACAGTCATCCATCATTTCACCTTGTAACGACTGCCAGTGCTGCTGCATTCTCTTTTAAGAGATTTGTCTCCAAAGTGTCACATGATTTTGACAGTATTTGCATGAGAGTATCAGTGAAATACAGTGTAGCTCAATTGATGCAGCGCTACTGTATCTGTGTATACATGGAATTTATAGAGACTCCTTTATGCTTTTGCTTTAGCCAGAGCTGTTAGTTCCACAGTGTATAAAAGTGCAAATTAGAGAGTAATTTGCTGACTAGTGCAGATTTGTGTAGCTCTATGGGAAGCAGGTTAACTGCTGGTAAAGTACTGAGTGAGGTGTGTTTCTGTATATTCAGTGTGTAGTTTAAGAAGGGTTTGTTGAAATGATTTGCTACATGTGTTATGTTGCAGAGAGCTCAGGCTGCTCTTCAGGCTGTCAATGCAGTGCATTCTGGGAATATGAGTCTGTCTGGGTCTGCGATGGCCAGTGACGGTGTAATGATGCCTGGACAGAGTGCTGTGCTTCGCATCATAGTAGAGAATCTCTACTACCCAGTGTCTCTAGAAGTGCTACACCAGGTAAGACTGATAATGTCCAATTAATGAACAGTTAATTTAACTGTGGGCAACCCAATGCAATGCAGCAAAAATAAAAACCAAGCGACTGAAAAAATATGTATGGTTTGACAATAACTCGGATATACATGGAAGAGATTATCTTGTCTGTTTAGGATGCAATGTCAGAGTTGACAGCTAGCTTACAGTTTTTTTTTGTGGGGGAGTGTAAAAGCACCCTTTATCTTCATGTTCTTGTCATCTCTTCTCTACACTTAGATCTTCTCTAAATTTGGAACAGTCCTGAAGATCATTACCTTCACCAAGAACAACCAGTTTCAGGCCTTGCTACAATATGCAGATCCAATGAATGCACATCATGCCAAAGTGGTCAGTACAGAAATACAGCCTTTAGTCACTAAATGCTCATCTTGCTATCTTGTTGTCATGTGGTTGATTGAATTGAGAGGTGAGGGATTAAAATGTGGCAACCAGCTTCAGTACCCACCAGTGTTTCCTACGAAATTCTGTTTTTGCTGCAGGGGGAGCTACTTTAAATGTATTTATAAAAAAAAAATATTAAAAAGAAACATTAAAAATATTATTTTGTAAAAATGTTTAATGTTTTAAAGATATTACTAAATAAACTTTAAAAATATTAATATTTTAAAAGGTTTTTATTAGGGCTGTCGATTTAACGCGTTAATTTAATTTTATTAAAAATAACGTGCTAAAAATATTAACGCAATTAATCGCAATGCCCCTGGATTGTAATAAGGAAGATTCCTGAGAAATGCAAGCTTGTAGTACCACCTGTTTACTCCAGAGGGCAGTAAGTGAAATTTCAGCTGTGTGGCAACGTGCAGTTTATAAAGTGAAGAAAAAACCAGACGGCACAAAACACACATTCGTTACGTTCTTGCGTTCAAAACATTTGATGGAGCGCAAATTCAAACTAAGATGTGTTCGAAGTATTAAACTATATTTAATTTGACACAGTGACTTAAACATTTTATGTTTATGATGCAACGCACCCGAGACACTACACAAGCACGTCTGACACTTGTTGAAATTGACGGGTCCTTAAACAAGCCCTCATAATAAATCTCCAACTGTTTGACAAATTCACTTGTGTAATGGATTGCTGTGAACTGTGTGCCAATGATTGGATTATGATCAATAATATGGTAGTAAACAATACATTGTATTCTAAAGCTGCTTCTTGTATTATCAATGATTAACTCTTCTGCAACAGGAATGTAAAGCATTTTAATTATATGTATATGTATAATTTTTTAATATTTAAAGATAATTATGTATAATTATTTCATCATTATATATTGAATTATTGTTATATGAGGGGCTTTCTCAGCAAATATTTGCATGTGCGATTAATCGTGATTAATTAATCGGGACACCATGTAATTAATTCGATTAAAAATTTTAATCGAGTGACAGCCCTAGTTTTTATATTTAATGTATGTTAAAAATTGAATAATATGTAATAGATAATAAACTGTAATGTATTTTTTATTATAATATATATAAATAAATATTGCCCACACATATATATATATATATATATATATATATATATATATATATATATTTATAAAATCATACATTTAATAGTAATTTATACCCAAAAAAATACATATTCAAAATATTATTTTGGTAATGTTTTAAGGATTTACTTTCAAATGTATTCCCATTTAACATTTGTTATCATTTTTTTACACCACCACCAAAACATTTTGCAAATATCTATCTTTCACTATACTTTGGGTAACACTCTATAAGTCTTTCTACATTCACATTAGGTGTCATGAACTAACAAAAAAGTTTATTGTTAGTTCATGACAAACAATAAAGTATTCTAAAGTATTTATTAATTTTGCTAAATGTTAATTATTAAATATACTGTTCACTGTTAAATCATGTTAGTTCATTATATATTAACTAATGTTAAATATTAAACAAATGTAGTTTTTTTTTTTACGAGTCAGACATAACTAAAAGACTTGCAGTTAAGTAAACCCTCTGAAGGATTCAGTGAGTCAGTTCAGTGACCGATTCAAACTTCTTTGAATGACCACACCAGCCGCATGTTTGTTTTTGAGTATATATATAACGAAGATTGAAAGTCATGTTGTCTTGATGTTATTCCATAGTACACTTTCTCTTTTTATCTCATCACATTCAATTCAGATTACAAGCTCACAATTTGTCTTAAATGTCATTTCTTTTGTCAAGTCGTAATGAACAATAGTATATATAATACTTAACATTTACCAAGACTAATAAATGCTTGCATTTTTTTATTGTGAGTTCATTATACCGAATGTGTCTTGGCTGCAAAAGCAGATAGTTGTGCATTATACCACTGGTACACGCTGTAGATATGGTTAGTTGGGAATGTTTCTGGTCTGTCCAGATCATCAGGCTGTCTATGGAGACAGACGGTTTAGCTGTGGTCATCCCTCAGTGACACACCCTCCGAATCGCTTGCCTGTTCCCTATAATCAGAGCTTCACTATCCATCACTAGGGCGCTCTATTGGCTCATGTACACACCAACACCTGCCTGCCATCCCCACTCTATTTTTTGCTGTTCTCCTTAATGTTTTTGGTGAGGAGCCAAAAATTTGTCAAAGTGATGTTTTTTTTTCTGTGTATGACAACAAAACTAGCTCTCAGTAGACAGCACAAATCAAGCGGCCCCTGTAATTAATATGCCACCATTGAGGTTATCTAATGAATGCCAATGCAGCTCACCATGGAAAAAAAGAGCTAGCAAGCAATTACTCCTCTGGTCGGAGGTTGTTATCTATTGTACGGCTGCCATGTATTCTTACAAAGAGAGTATTTGTTAGCGTTACAGGATGGGAGGGGACAGGGTCTTTTTTGGGGGGGGTGTGTTGGGGGTTGAAGATGAAGAAAAAAAAACAATTGTGTGCAAATGCACCCTATGTTCTAAGTGTCTTGGCAGGAACCATAATTGTCACTTTAATTCGAAGAACTCCAGAATGGCTACATCCATTTACAAGCTGCACCTAATACATATGTTAATTGAATTAATTACATGGTATGCTGATTTAATAATTAAATGAATCTTAATTAATTGCATACATGAATATTTGCTGAAATTGAGTTGATCATTCTGCCCACGGTAGACAGGGCTGTTCTCACAGAATATGTTGCATGGGTCCTTGTAAACATGCATTTGATGCATTTCACTGTGGGTGCATCATGTTTGACTAGTTTCATCATCTCTAGCAAAATCAAATAAAAACTGTGTTTATGGGATGCTGTGTAATGTTAAATGGAAATGTACCCCTGCATTCTGTTGTGCTCCATCTTGCGGCTTTTGAACAGCTGCTAGTTTGTTGTCTGTATAACTGTGCCTTACGTCAGTGTCCTGACGGGTGAACCGCTAATACTTGATATAACGGTGGAAAAATAATTACATTGTCATTTGCGGTGCGGATGCGGGCCGGGGAATCAATAGGCATGGGCAGACTGTGGGTCAAATAGCCAAGGCTATTTTTTGAAATGTCAAACAATGTTCATTGTTTACATTATTTTATCAACACCTTTTATGCATTTCAAATTTATTAAGTCGCCTCTGTCTGTGATTAGGCATAGGGTCTACATGATGCATGCAATAGCCGCGCTGCACTGGAGCCCTCCATAAACTCCCTGATATCACATCCGGTGATGCATTGCGAATCGTTACGATGGAACTAGAAGATGTGACAAGAAAACTCGCCAGTGGATTTTAATGTATGGAGACCTCCATATTTTAAACTATGGAGAAGCTTCTTTCAGGACTGAATTTTTGCATTGTGACATTTAAACTCGTTCATTTAAATAACACATTTGAATATAGATATTTACATAAATAACTAAATATATATTAAGTCAAGTCAAAATGTATTTAGAAAGCACATTTTAAAACAACAGCAGTGCTGTACAGTCTAATAAATCAAACATTTTTAGAATTGGGGGAAATGTGATTAATTGTCGTAATATGATGTCACAATGCCAAAAATCTTCCTAAAAATAGCCTTAATTTTCTTTAAGCAAATTAGAATTTTGATGTGAATGAATATGACACAGACATGTTCTTGACAGACATGACATGGTACATATAAAGGGTTTAGAAAGGGCACTGTAAACTTTCTAGTTTCCGCAAACCCCATAAATGCCATAAATTGAGAGAGGTTGACATTATAACATAGTGTCCTTGTCATGGCAGGCTTTGGATGGGCAGAACATCTACAATGGCTGCTGCACTCTGCGTGTGGAATTCTCCAAGCTGACCAGTCTGAATGTGAAATACAACAATGACAAGAGCAGGGACTTCACACGACTAGACCTACCCTCAGGAGACGGGCAACCTGCACTGGACCCCACCATGCAGACCGCTTTTGGTAAACACACCCTTACAGATGAACAGTACATGGAATGCTGGAGGACGTTTTGTGGGTTTTGCATTTGTTAAGTAGGTTGTAACACAGGGCAAAGTGGAAACCCAGATACAGACACATACACACACACACACACACATACATGAACACACAAACCATCTGCTTTTACCCATGCTGTTCCTCTTGCTCTGAGGAAGTGTTTGTCGTATGGTTAAGGATCTCAGATTAATTTTTTTATAGACTACGATGCATTATAAATGGCATCTAGACTTTGGGAAGCTGATTAAATATACATTTTGTGGTTTGGCATGAAGTCGTTTTGTAGTATTTACATGCAAAAGGCTGACTTATCTATTTCTGTACACATTTTTATCGCGTCAAGCTTTCAAAATTATTCTTGGTTAAATACAATTTTAGTTCTTTGCCGTGCAGTCGATTACCACTGAAATCAGTTTTGACTTGTCAGAGTTGTTTTAAGCCAGAATAGTGTTAGGTTTAATCTGATCACAAAAGAATTAGTTAATATAATCTAATTGCTTTTTAGTTAAAAAGTAGTGTAACACATTTTATTTGACATTTTAGTAATCTGATTACAGTAACTGAAATTCATTTAAATTACTTTTAAGTACATCAGGTTGTAAGATATTATGATTTATTATTTATGTAGAATACATTTAAATCATTATGTGCATTGTGAGGTCACTTCCTCTTTACCTGACCCATCTGTGTGTTCACATCTGCATTTTATTGCAGTGCTATCGGTTCCTTGTATACACTCTATCAAAGGGCAAGCTTTATCGCACCTGCACACAAAGTAATGTGGGCCGGACAGCATTTGCCAAAGAGTGGATTTATTATCTGTCTGTACGTGCAAGCATGATTGTTAGAGGGGGGGAGGCAGATAACTGCGACTGCACATCCACCCATCTTGTTGTCTCCGATTCTGTAAATCACATGCGCTGTCTAGAGCAAGCGTTCGTGTGGATACTGATAAGCCTAGTGTGTATTGCTGTGTGTGTAAATCATGGCTGATTAGTTAGTGCTGGGTGCAGGCAGACATCTCTGGGGCACTGTGTGACATCACCAAATGCCCGCAGCTTTTATTAGACCACCGCCATTTTCTTTCTGTCTTCTACAACAACACCCATAATGAAAATGTTTACACGGTTGTCAATAAATGAGTTTTTTGATTTGGATCACTACACTGCTGTGCCTGAGCTCTATGGTAGATTACATCTCAAATAGGATTATGAAATATTTTAAACAATGGGGACGCATCACAGAACATCGCTCCTGGGAATTCGAGATACTGCATGAGCAAACTGTGAATTACTTAATCTGCTCGGAATCAGCTCATGACAATAAAACAATGATTTAGGGAGTACAAAACAAATGTACATGCGCCTCTTTTATTAATTGTGCTGTTTTACTGCTATTAAAACGATTACTAGTGGTGTTTGTTATGGTAAGCATCACTGTTACTATTGCTCATACTTTACGTTTATGGATTTGAACAAACCCCTCATTCTAGGGAGCATTTGATTAGATAAAAAAAAAATAGTATATGCCCCTGTGACACGATGAGTCAATATTGTTTTCCCAGAAAATGGAGACTGTAAATTTTAAATGGGAATATCTGCAGGTTATGGCCTCATCCATTCACTCATAATCTCAGGCTATTTGGTTGTTGGTAGTGACTCTTTTGTGTGTGTCTGTGTGTGCAGGGGCTCCTGGGATAATTTCATCACCATACCATGGGGCGGCTGGTTTCGCCCCTGCTATCGGCTTTCCTCAGGCAGGTAAGTTATCACACACACACACACACACACACACACACACACACACACACACACACACACATTAACATTGGCTTTTTAAACAGACTGAGCAATATTGTGTACTTAAAAAGCTTTGCATTTAAGATAGGCTCTGGATTAGTTTACCCACTCTTTTCATTTGTATGATCAATAAATACAATTTACAAGATCCTGGTATTGCATTACTCTTCAGTTACTTATTTCATTATATGGAATTGGGTACAACTGGGTACAACATTATATAAAACATTTCCGAGCTATTAGCAACGTTTTAGAAATACAGTTTATTTTTTAGCTTAAGTCTACATTTATTTGTCCTTCAAAACATGATATCAAAATTGACACATTTTATTGTGCAAAATTCATGTTATTCTAATGCAAAAATATAAAGAGAGAATTATTTCTAAAGACAGGTTTTCATAATCTAATAGCTTTTTTTGTAATAACTTTCTCTACCTCTAAAACAGCTTTTATAGAGTGCAACAGTCTGGTTCTAGAAGTAAAAATCCCATTCATTTTCTCCGTTGGGGAATATATTTTTAACAATAAATTCTAAACCTTTAAAGACAGACCTACAGTGAGCTCTGAGGTTGATAAACAATGGTCCATGCTTCTGTTGAAACCATCAGTCCACCTTATTATAACTTTCTAAAAAATACTGTATTAGTGCAATTCCTGGAGAAGAACTACACTACCCACAATCCTGAAAAGAGATCCACCAATCAGAGAATAGCAAACAAGCCCAGTAGTGACCACTCCCATGACGCACTGTGAATGACACAAGTCTTCCTTCACTCTCAAACTAGTTATATATTTAGACGTATCTGAATATTTAGCGATTTACTTAAAATATATATAATATTTATACTCATAATCAACAACTTTAAATCAGTAGTTTTATATTTTTCCATTGTGTTTTTTTTATTTTATTTAATTGTGTCATTTGCAATGCTTTATGGGATTGTTGTTCATTCCCTCATGAAAAACTTTAAGTTTACAGTCTTATACCTTTGTCTTTCTGTCCGATAAACAAATAATCGTGTTTTAAATTAAAGTTTGTAATGTTGTGATTCACCTCAAAGCTGGTTTGTTTGGTTCACTCCAAATCCCTTTGGAAAAAATAAACGGGAAAAACAGTCAAATTGACCAATGCTGTCATAACCATAGTAGGATGGATAAAACCCCCCTACATTATTTCCTGTAGAATATTTTGTTTCACTCAGAAACAGAATAATTTATTTTTCACACATTAAGTATGTTGTGTTACAAATGCGGTTTCATGTTGTCTTTAATTCCCAATTTAACTGTGCTCCATTTTCATACTCTTGACCTGTTCTGACTTCATTTAAACCTTCTCTTCCCCAAACATCCAATCCAATTTTGGCTTGAGCTTCCAGTATTTATATCCCTGCATGCTTCAACATGTTGATTTAATAAAGTCTGTTTGTTGTTTATCTGATAACAATAGCAGCAACAGGTAATGTGACCCTCCTCTCCCCTCTTCCTCTCCCCCACTGGTCAGGTCTGTCTATGCAGACAATGCCTGGTGCTCTGGGGCCCCTCACCATCCCCACATCAGCAATGACCGGACGGATGGCCATTCACGGCATGGCCCCCACCATCATCCACTCTGTGCTCCTCGTTTCCAACCTCAACCCTGAAGTGAGTTTCTGTCCCCGCCCCAAACACCACCTTTCCTTCAGGGCCGGTTCACCAATTATATAACATCATTGACATACTGGTGTCAACATGAGCAAACAAACCCTTCTCACAGGAATCTGTCTTTAATAAGGCAAAAAAAAAAAGACCCATTGAAAGCAATTGAAGCAATGTAAAGATTTCTCATCATTTACTCACCCTCATGCCATTCCAGATGTGTATGACTATCTTATGTAGAACACAAAAAAGACTTTTAGAAGAATATTTCAGCTCTGTAGGTCCATACAATGCAAAATTAATGGTGACTAAAACTTTTGAGCTCCAAAAAGCACAAAAAGGCAGCATAAAAGTAATCCATATGACCACAGGGGTTTAATCAATATCTTACTGCAATGCACAGAGCGCTATATGGGGCTAAGAATTGTAATAGCCAAGGAGACTGCGTATGTCAAGATTTATAGTGAAAAAGTGGTTATATTTTGGTCTGTTCGCATCCAAAAACATTTGGATCGCTTCAGAAGACATGGATTAAAATACGGGATTCTTATGGATTGCTTTTATGCTGATTGTATGTGCTTTTTGGAGTTTCAAAGTTCTGGCCACCATTCACTTGCATTTTATGGATCTACAGAGCTGAAATATTCTTCTAGAAATCTTCGTTTGTGTTCAGCAGAAAAAAGAAAGTCATACACTCTGGAATGGCATGAGGGTGAGTAAATGATGAGAGAATTTGAATTGGGGGGTGGTGGACTATCCCTTTAAGAAAGCATTTACATTTATAGTAGTGATAGAACAATATATTTGGACCTTTTTGAGATTATCAGTATTAGCTGGTAACTTCCCACTTGGCCAAAACACAAGTGTTCATATACCAACAGCTGTGGCAATATATAACTTAGATTTGTTTTCAAATATTTTTGTCAATTTTGAATGTAAAAAAAAGAAAAAAAAAAGAGAGTATTTAATTTTAGTGTATATGTGTACATCTCATTTACTTTAATTACATTGTCTATATAAAAGCCTATATCACATACAGTATACGCAGGGAAATCAGCCCGGGATTTTACATAGCAATCGGTCCAAAAGTTGGGGAGGCAGGGTGCATATCGCTGCCCCCATCGACATATCGTGCCGCCGTGCCTTGTTCTAGCATACTGGGCATTTTTCCGGTGGGCTGACGCACTTTGGGGCCGAGCAGGGGTGCACTGGCCATCGGGAGAACCGGGCAGCCGCGAAATGGGCCACGGCCGCCCAGTTCTCCCGATGGACAGTCCACCCCGATCGGCACCAAAGTGCGTCGGTCCACCGGGAAAATGCCCGGTATGCTAGATTACCAATCCAGCCATGAGTATATGCATGTTTGCATTTTATCAGCCATTGGACACCCCACTCTAGTTATCCTTTCATCTGTTTATCTAGTATCAGTACTGGGTATTGAAAAACCTTAACATTTAAGAAGTGATTTTGTTTCTTATTTTCCCCAAGAAATTTTAGGGTGTCTCAAGTCATGGTGTGGTTCCTCAGATGGTTTTTGTGCCTTGTGTAGACAAAAGTGGTTTTCAAAATGATGTTTTAGTATTATAATTCACTAAAATCATGGGTTTGTCGAATGAAACCGAGAGATTTGAGTTTCGCACATGACATCAGGCTGCATATTATAATATACTGGTGTGTGTGTGTGTGTGTGTGTGTGCGTGTGTGTGTGTGTTTTAATTATTTATAACTTATAAATTCATAGTGATGTCCAGTTTGTGAGATTCTTTTCAATGAATCTGTTGAACTGGTTTACAAATCGGTCTAAATGACACATTCGTGAATCAGTCTGGATTTGAACAATTTTTAAATATACAATAAATATATCCAGTGCTCATAACTGGAAAGGTCATGAACTAATTCACTGATGCTGAAATGTGAATTAAACAAACTCAAGATCTCCATAATGACTTCTATAAGTCTACTAACATACGGTGTACTAGAACAAGAAGTAACACCCATGCACATGCACAGACCTGATATTTCAAAGCTGTCTTTACTAGAAAATTATTCCATCCAGTCTTTATTGTCTCATTACATGAGCTAATCCAAACCTATTTTCATGTTTGTTTATTTAGTCTCAGCAATTAATGTCCCAAGGTGCATTACTGATTTGATTCTCCTGCATTAGTGCTCAGCGTTCATGTATGGGTGTTTCACAGCGGATCGTCACTTCCATCGTTTGTTTAGACAGTTTTGCGCTTTTTCATTTCAAATCTTTCAAATGCTTCTTAAATTTCAATTTCAAAACACTGATAATGCTCCATCTCTTGCAGAATATATCACCACATGAACTCTTCATTTTATTTGGTAAGGACAAATGTATTACTCTTCTACATCTGATCTGCAGCCCGGCTGTTTTTATGAAGGCAGTAGAGGAGAGAAAGACGATTTCCTTACAAATACACCGTCTGGAGATTATTTACAGATAGCATGTTGTATCACCTACCACATGAATGTCGGCTCGGTATGGTGCATGCACAAACACACAAGCATGCGTGCATACACACTCAGTGTGTGCCTTTTGTTATTGTCCTCTAAATTTAATAACTGTCAAATTTAGACACAGATATCCAAAAAATCCGCTGACGCCCTCTGCCTTCAATATTAAAACACCGGGATCTGCGGATAGCGTGTTTTTTGCTGTAAATATTGTTTATGACCTGTTGAGCGCAGATCAATATATTTCACTCTTGTTCTTGTAGGGGTCTACGGAGATGTCCACAGAGTTAAGATTCTGTTCAACAAGAAAGAGAATGCCTTAATACAGATGGCAGATGCAACACAGGCCCAGCTCGGTGCGTCAAGTATTAAACAGAATCACATCATTTGTAATGTCATCTTCGGGTTTTAGTGTTGGTTGACTTTACATAGTCATGGAAACTAAGTTTTAAAATTGGCTGTAACTTTACACAGAAAAGGTTAGAAAGTGATTTTATCAAACTAAAATTATGTTTAGACACATGCTGTTTATGTCTTGTGGCTATACTTTAGAAATAGTGAGTATTTTAATGTTTACAGATTGGCCCCCATTCACTTCCATTATAAGTGCCTCACTGTACCCCAGATTTTTGCTTTTTTTTTTTTTTAATTTTAAGAAAAGGAAGGACGAGTCAAAATGAATCTATGTGGAAATCAGTATTATGCAACAAATGCTGTTAATTTAGCTGAACTTGAATTGAACCTGGAATATTCCTTTGAACATGGTTTTATGAACTAATAATGCAGGAATTAGCTGTGATTTTGCAGTTTATAATTTACAATTTGCCAAAAGTAACATTAGCCTCCAGAGAATTTGCATCTACAGATGCGCTGTGTTTTATGCTTTTAAATACCATGCTCTCTTTGGACTGGGATATTATGGGTTGGCCTGAGATCGTAGGGCTGTTGGGAGCAGCTACAAATGAGTCAAGATCTGTACCTCAGAGAGGAAGTAGAATCTCTGTATTAACTACTCGTTCAGTTTGGTTCTGTACATAAAATTGGTTCTCACAACCTGAATTTTTTGCAAGTAAAATCGTTTATAGAAAGCTGTTGTAAAGATCTGAACCTGTAAATAGTGAATAAGTGTCACATTCATGAAACACAAGCAGAAAAGATTTATGTGTGAATCATTTGGAGAATCATTCAAGCATAAACGGTCACACTGAAATAATATGAACATTTTTGCAAAAGTCACACTGTGAGACATAATCAGCTTTGGGTAAGTTATTCAAAAAAGTAATCCGATACAAATTACTTCTCAAAATGTGTAATCAGATTATTTCATTGTAAATGTAAACACATTAATAATTACTTTTCTTTTTAGTTACTTTGAAAAACTTTTTACAAACATTTTTGTTTTTCCGCTCGAGGGGTTCAAAATAACGTCGTCCTCGTTCACTGTTGCACACCTTCATCACAGACATACATATGAACATATTTTATGTATTACGCATAAATGAAATTATTTTAAAAATATGTGTAATCCAGGTAATGTCTGTAGCTGTAATCTGATTACAAGAATTTGAAATGTAATGTTCCACAAATGTTTTACTTTAAAAGTAATTAGATTACAGTAATTACATTGTAATCAGATTACGGTCACAATTCATAAAACTGTCACATTTGACTAAATGTGATCATTTACATAAGTCACATTGCATGTCATAATACACAAATTGTCACTTTTAATGTGACATTTAGAGTAAATTGGATTTTAAGTTGCAATATATGAACTGTCACACTGAATTGAATGCAACAATATATGTCACTTACAATGCAACTTATGTACATAAATTTACACATTTGTTTTGCTCATATTTCTTGAATGTGTGTACAGAATAGGATTAAGCATTCAGGAGAGCATTGACAACTGTACATTGAACTGCACTGTGTGCATGGTCAAATTAATTTGTTGAAAAATATAACTCTTATGACCTTATGCTTTGTTTTCCAAATGTAAGAAAGATCTGTTCAGTGTTGAGTGTTACATGATGAAAGCATGGCCTAAACACATTTCCTGTTGGGTTTTCATGTTTTAAAGCGATGAGTCATCTGAACGGACAGCGTCTGTACGGTAAGGTGATCCGCGTCACCATCTCGAAGCACCAGACGGTGCAACTCCCCAGAGAGGGTCAGGAGGACCAGGGCCTGACCAAAGACTTCAGCGGGAGTCCTCTGCACCGCTTCAAGAAGCCCGGCTCCAAGAACTTCCAGAACATCTTCCCGCCCTCCGCCACCCTGCATCTCTCAAATATCCCGTGAGTGTCTCATATGGGGGCACCGAATGTGTATTGCAATAAAGGGGGCCAAATTTTACCATCTTTATCTAACTAAAGCATTTTTTTGTTTAAATAATGCCGTTTTCAAATAAAGCAATAAGCCAGGGCTGTGCGTTACAGTGAATTTACCATTTGCACTGCTGGAAGTCTTCCATCGAATCTCATTCCTTGAATTATAGTTGGCACCAGATATGGTGTTATTTTATTAATGTTATTTTTATGTCCTTTGTATACATTATATTGTTGTATCTTTCTTCCCGTCCCGCTTCCAGTCCTTCTATCACAGATGACTTTCTGAAAGACCTGTTTGCTGGTTCTGGATATGTGGTCAAGGCCTTCAAGTTTTTTGCGTAAGTTCTCTTCAACCTCTTCAAAGCTGTCTGTTGCTCTCAACCATTGTGTGATAGAGGATACAAAGATGAACAGTTTATTCATAGTCTGTGTGTGAATGGTCAGCTTGTACCTTTTCTAACTAGACAATATGCCTGATAAGACAGGTGTTTTGTGAAAATCTGAAAAGGGAACGTTATGTCTATACTGCCTCCTGAGGACCAAGAGATGATTTTAGGTTGACAAGGAAGAGAATGCAATAATAGACCTGTACAACAACAAGCTGTAGTGTACTTCCAGTGCCACTAGATGGTAACAGTGTGTTGTAATCCGCTTCCGTTCCCTTTTGCTTTTTCTCCTTATGTGATCAGTTGTCATTTAGGTAATACAGTACACTTAATACAGGTTCAATACCCCTGGAGTAACCAAAGTTTACCTAAAGGATAATTCACCCAAAAATGAAAATTCTGTATTATTTACTCACCCTCATGTCATTCCAAATCAGTATATCTTTCCTCTGTGGAACAAAAAAAAAAGACGTTTTAATACATATTCAGGTCCATCACTTTAATACTATGGCAGTGATTCATATTCAAGCTTCAGAAAGGACATCAAAGTATTATCCAAGTAGTCCATGCGGTTTCTCCATCATATTCAAAACATTTTGAAATCATACGATTTGTTTTTGCGAGAAACAACCCAAAATTAAGTAATTTTCTGTTCAAATATTTAAGTCTTTTGCACATTCACGAGAAGTGCATTCATGGTGGCTTGCGTGTTCAAGCGAGAACTTAAATAAAATCTGTTCTGATGTTTAGCCACTACATGCCTCATAATGGGTTGCCAATCTTTGTAATGAGTAAAGGTTATACATTTAATAGTCTCTCGTTGGCAGACTTTTGATTATTGATAAAGTCTGGTACATTTCACATCTTATTCTGGCCACTTGGAGAAGAGGAGACGTCCGGTACCGTTTGACCAACATGTTAAACAACAAACCACAGTTTACTTTGTTTTAACTTGCCTTTTAGGGGCGGGTTTATCTGAAATAGTTGATACTACAATTAAACACTGCAGAGTAAAAATGTCAAACAGTTGCACAAAAGTATCGTTATGCAACCGGCTATACAGAAAACATAAAAGAAATTGGAAGCAATGGACGTAGGATGTGTAGATGTGTAAGGAGAGTGGTGATGGTGTAGTGGGCTAAAGCACTAAACTGTTAAGCAGATGGTTGTTGGTTCAATCCCCACAGCCACCACCATTGTGTCCTTGAGCAAGGCACTTCAGGTTGCTCCGGGTGGATTGTCCCTGTAATAAGTGCACTGTAAGTCGCTTTGGATAAACGCGTCTGCCAAATGCATAAATGTAAAATGTATGTAATTGATTTGATACCTGGCGAACTTTGTCAAATCCAACAATTAGTTCCTTGGATTTGTGCAGGCAGACTGGTAAAATCTATTGCACCCTTAAGTTCCTTAAGTAAGGTTCTAAAAGCCAGTCAATCAGATTAGAGCTTGCCAGATTGATAAAGTGCTAGCCTTTGTTGTTTGCAATATGACCTCTAAGAGAAATTAACAACTGATTCTACATGAGCATTTGAAACTTCATAATTAAGTTGATCTTGAGCTACAGTATTTCAGGATAAACAAGAGCATCATTTTCACTGTCCTTATATGATTGACAGGAAGGACCGCAAGATGGCACTGATCCAACTGGGTTCGGTGGAAGAAGCCATCCAGGCTCTCATCGACCTCCACAACCACGACCTGGGAGAGAACCACCACCTGCGAGTGTCCTTCTCCAAATCCACCATCTAGTGTCCTCTTCACTACAAACCCTTTCCCCATCCTCCCCGATCCAGCCCTTCTACTAGCAGTCTGACTGTTTCCCTTAGAGAAACGAAGACTGGCTGACGAACTATTGAAAAAACTTAGTTATTCATGTTGTAGTTGTAGAGATTTTACAAAAAAGAAAAAAAAATGAAGAAAAAAAGAATTAGAAGGCTTCTGCAGAACCTTTAGACGGACTTGAGAGTGAATTTGTATTACTCTCGAGCAACCAGGGCTGGAGATACATGGAATATCCATGACAATGTGACTTATCTGGGAGCCTCCGCATTGACGAAGTAGGACTCCCTCTATAGTCTTTTGCAGGTCACCAGGTGAGAACCATTGTTGGCGTATTACGGAAAGCCAACACAAGGAACATTCTCAGAAATGTAAAGTCAAGACTCTTTAAGATTCTTCTTTCTTGACATCTCTAAAACACCAGAGACTGACACTCCTGTTGCCCAATGGCCTTGTTAACCCTGACCTAGGTGAGGACGGAGCCTCTTCCTCTGTGCCTCCCCCAAATACCTGACACCTTCACTCTCATTGGCTGTTTCAACGGAGAGCCCCACTTTGCATTTCCAGTGGGATGTGTTGGATGCACGGTCACCGTTTGAATGCCGCTGATGTCATTACAAGGTGCTGCTGGAATAAAAATAAATCTGTAGCGACAGCCCCCAACCAATGGGCTTGTCCTTTTCCTCTGAGTAGCATTAAAATAAGAGTGCTATAGATTCAAGAATGAATTAATTTGAAATTCAAGCATAGCTGTTTTAAACTTACGAAACTTTTGTTGTTTTTCGGCACTTTGATTGATTTGAATTGAAGACAGGCACAGCGGGGGACTGTTTTGGATACTCATATCTGTTTACTGTGCAAAGATGTATAGACCGATGGTAGGCGTTTGTGAATAGATAGAGAATAACGTTTTTTTTCTTTCTTGTATAATGGAAATTTTATATTGGACAGACCGGCCTGTTGGCTTTCTGCACCTGCAACGCTGTCAGAGTACATCTGCGCACAGTTGGTGTGTGGTGTCAACCGTGAGTCCAGTCAATCAGGTTCCTCAATGGAGAGACCATATAAACAAATGAGCATTCTGGAAAAATTACGGCCAGCTGTCAATCTTACTGGAACGCTTCAATCAGCCACACCCAGCCTGATCGGAGGCCCTGCCTCCTCCCGAGTGAAATTCTCTGAATGTGAATGGTGTAAGCCCGTAATCTAGAAGGGAAATTGATTATTCCTCCATTCTCTTGCCCCCCACCCCCCATTTGCCCTTAGTTAAGTCTTTTACTTTCGTTTTTTTCTTGTTTTTCATCTTTCCCCAAGGGCGAAGATGATCTTTTTTGCATTCTATCATTCCTCAGCTCTGTCCACAGGTGTGAGGTTTGCAGCAATGGGCTTGGTAGAAACAGTCATGGAGCCCATTGAGTCACAGCAAAAAAAGGCGGCACTCTCTTTTGCCTTGCAGTCCCATAATGCCTCTACATCTGAGCAAACCAAATATGAAATGAAAAAGTAAGACTAAATAACAAAGAGAGACTTGACATCTGTTCGAAAACCTATTGAACTGCTATCCAAGCAAATTCCTCCTAACTGAAATGGAACCTGACGAAGGGGCCATTCATACAGAACTTGTTTTAGCATTTTGTGTGTGCAAATTGTTTTATTGTTTGTCTATGTGTGTCAGACGGACTTTTTTGCCATCTCACTATTTTGTCAGCGTCTTTCACCATGAGTCACGTTTTAATGATGGCGTGTCAAGGTTAAAGCCCCGTGTTTTGCTCCAATCTGTTGCACTCCGCTTAGCTTTTTTGAGCGTCAATTGAGTTTGACATTAACATGTTGCTAAGCTAATAGTGCAATATACATATAAAAGTATAAGAATCATTTTTAGGCCTGGTGATTTAACACATTTATTTAGTGTTTAACTATTTAGAAATGTTACAAAATAATGCAATTAATCATCCCCTCTGACCCGTACACAAATTTAGTCATTAAAATGCATATTTTCCTACCATCGGAGCAATTCAAATGTTTTTACGAGCTACGTCAGCAAGGGGCAGTCAGCGCATCTCAACAAACCTCACAAGCATTCTTACCACAGAATGAGAGTTACGCAGGACACGTTCTTGACAGTTGGACCAAGCACAACAGAATACAGGAATCTCAAGACACTATTTACAAAGTTTCAGCTAATTTTAACTTGACACAGCTTCCTAAAAATGCAGTGTTAATGGCGCTGAAACCAGTGAGACGCTTCAAAAGCATCCGTCTGATGCAAACGTACATAAATGGAGAATTAAAAATAGCACGGACTGAGTGCAAGAACGTGTTGTGAGAACAGGACAGATTGACAAACTCGATTGCAAAACGGATTGCTGTCGACTGTAGGCTTGTACAATGATATGGGAATAAAGCCAAAATTATATTTACTAAATATATATTATTTATATTGAATTATCTTTATTTGGGGTCCTTTCTTCCAAATATTTATTTATTTGATTAATTGCATTTAATTCGATTAAAAATTTGAATCGATTGACAGCACTAATAAATTTACATAGCACGCACGCACACACACACACAAATACTTGGTAAAATAGTTTTAAAATTAAATTGAACCATTTTTCTGTTGCTACTTTTCATTATTGTATAAAGTAAGAAGTGAATTAGAATGAGCTTGTTGCAATGCGGTGCAAAGGATACATGCGATGCGATACACCAATCCGTGCAAGTTTGAAAACTCTGTTTTAAGTTAATGATAATGTCATCGTGAAAGAAAGTGTGAGAGGTGAAATTAATGCGTTTTCAAACAAAAACAAATTCATGTGGATTGTGGACGTGTCCTAAGAAGTCAGCCAATACGAGGTATCTTAGAAGGCAACCTAAGAACTGCCTACCTTTTTGAACATCCTTCACGTCATTATCGTGCCTGTGATGTCTAGGTAGGCAGATCACTAGGTTTTAGAACAGAACCATGGTGTGCACACACAGAAAATAAGGAGTCTTGGCAATTAGATTCTTTGTATATTTCTGCATTGGTTATGTGAGTGTGCAGTATTAGTATACTAGGGGTCTACAGTACATATGTGTATAGGAGGTCTCCCTATTGTGTACAAGCAAGGTGCGGTCTCATTTTTACGAAGATCTGGATGTAATATTCCAAGGAGGGTCACCATAGACCCACTGAGTAGCATCCAATGGGAGCAGTTTCTGTGCCTGTGTGCGAAGTCCTCTGTCAATATCCATTTGAAATGTAGTCCTTAATCAAACAAATGATCATTTAAATGCAAGGCAAGGGACAGTGTCGGTTTTTGACTGATTTCACCTAAAGTGATTCAAAACTTCGCTTTCACTTCTCAAAAGAAATTTAATTTAGTTGAAGTTTACAGTCTTAAAGCAAAACTATTCAGGTCTAAATATCTTAAGGATTGTCAAGACTTTTTGAAAGAAAAAAAAGTTACTTATTTTTGGTAATTTGTTCTTTTTTATGGAAGAGGAAAAAAAAATCTAATTTTAAACCTCATCGGGTTTTTGTACCACTATAATCATTCAAGAAATCGTGGTGAAAAAAATATTCATATTTACTGTGTATTTACCTAATTTTCTTATTACGTGCCTTATTATGTGTTCATAATCAAATAGGTTTTAGAAATGTTACCTAAAATATCTTATGTACTTTTTGTTGGATTGGTGAGAGGGTTTATTTGGTCTTTATTTTTTTGTTGTGTAGCTCTAATAGATGTGTATTTTTGTGGGACTCAGTACCATGTGGTCTTAATATGATATGAGATGTAAGTTATGATGTATGGTGCTGTGAATGCTCTTGTTAGAAAAATGAACGGTGAATTCTACAATGTTCAGAGCATGCTGTGGGTCTCTCCTTTCCCGTGTGTGTGTGTGTGTGCAGTATAGTATGAATCCTTGACCTGCGTACCATTGTTACATACAACATTTTGGAGGCTGAAAAAGTTGTTTCTCAAACTCCAATTTTACTGGCATAAATGTATCTAGTGATCAGAGATTATGGAGGTTTGCTGCAGATTTTTTTTTATAATAGAATAGAGTGAATTTATGAAAAATCTGTCTTGAGCACATCAGTGAATGTTTTTTTTATATTATGGATTATATTATCTAACTCCCCTTTGATGCTTCAACATTGGACTACTTAAATGTATTTTCCAAATTGGCACTGAGAAATCTTTAGTTATTTAATGCTATTTTTTTCTGTATGCTTAATAGAAAGTAGTAGTAAAATTAGTATTTTAAGTGGAAATTCAAGAACTCCAAATACAAAGCTCTCTCTCATTCAGGTCAGAAACAAACTAGGCCAAAGGTCAAGCAAAGTTGGGTTCTTTACTCGCGCCACCCAATGGTTAGTGCGGCACTGACCAAACAGACCTGTGCGGCGCGAGACAAATTTACATTGTATTTAAAAGCATTGTATATGTCACTGCATACATACATTAATACTAAAGAAGCTAAGAAGCTAAAGTGTTTTCCCTGCTAAAGTGTCACTGCCACATTGTTTTCGGACAGTATGAAGTCATTAATTTTCCTTTGTTAATTATGTTTCTTTTTACTTTTTGTTATTGCAGATTTTATATTGCCAGAATGTGTGGTAACACTACATTTCAGTTAACACAATAGTTAACATGAAGTTAAATGCACAAAACTTTTACAGCATTTATTATTCTTGGCCAATGTTATTTTCTTAATATATAAACAGATCACTGGGGGCCGTAAGTATATATCCCAGCTTTGCTTGACCTTTAGCCTAGTTTGTTTCTGAATGTGAGAGATTTGAATTTGTTATTAATCTGAAAATGTTTACATTTAAAATATGAATTTTTACAGCTAATTCCAACTTTTCAAAATTCAAAACTTAAAACCTGCTGTTTAAAAATACAAATTCATGTCTAGAATTCAAATGAACAAATTTCATATTCATGTACTTTAGTCAGGACCAGCTCTTTAGTATATTGACACACACACAACATTTTTATTAATATTTACTTAATAACATGTAAATGGACCCCAGAAAGCAAAATGAGTGTAGAAGAGTCAATTGACCTTATTCACGCTAGCGCCATATTTGATTTCTAATGGCAATGGCAAAGAGGCTGTGAGGCACAGACTTACCATCTCTTCAATGGCACGATAAGGCTGTATGAAGCTCATAGATCACATCTGATTTTCCACATCTCAAGCTGTCTGGAGTTCTTTGTATACTGCATGTTCTTGTACAGATAATGGATCAATGTTTTGTCCACGGAACAATCCAAAAACACTATAAACTGCAGTTCAGCCCATTGAAGAGATGGTAAGTCTATCCCTCACAGCCTTGTTGTCATTCCCATTAAAAATCAAAGATGGCGCAAGCGTGAATAAGGTCAATAATGGAGACCAAGAAGCCCACAGCATCCCCTCTGAGTGTTCAGGTCTGCCTTCCATTTGACTATGAGTGATGCTGTTGTCTGAGACTTGCACCTGTGTGTTTGGAGTTGAATCTTATTTACTGTATCTTATATTTGATTCATTTTAGGGGTTTTCGTTCCTGCTTTGTTGTGATACCTGTTTTTTTCTTCCTTATTTGGGTTGTTATTCTTTTATTAAGTGTGTTAAACTGGTTCAAGATTGTTGTCTTTTACTCTTACTCTTCTCAACAGCTGTTTTGAATCTGTAGTATACAATATCCACTGATGTATGCGAATGGGAGCGTGAAACGGAGAAATATTCTCTGATCACTGGAGGTCAGGTCCATCAGAAGCATCCGGAGGTTTAAATGTATGCAGCCGTGTAGCAGAACACCGGTTCGAGCGGGCCACAATCTGCATCCGGCTGAGATGCTTTTTTACTTATAAACAGGAGAAAAGCCAGACTCCATTAACGTGTCACAGAAATCACAAGACGCCTCATAACCTTCATTTTCCGAAATATTTTCCAACCATGTCTTGACTCAGGCAACAACGTTTCGCTGTGTTGTAAGACATTTTATTGTCGATATTCGAGGTCATGTAATTGGTTATTCGCGTGTACGGTTTTTCCATGTTTTTACTGAAAAAGTCACAAATAATGCAGGACCAAAGTTTATGTGCCTTTCATCTATCTTATTTGTAACTTATTTCCTGGCTTTATATCAGAAACCAACACAACACACTTGTATTTTCCACTCTTCATCATTGTTACAAGTCTGTTTTTCGCTGAGAAATACACATCTCGCCGTCTGTTCTTGGTTTTCCTCAAAACTCAGAAGGGCAAGCCATATCCTTTCCCCACAAACTAGGCTCATTTATAAAACTGAATGTGTTACCAGTCCCTTATTGATTCATTTGAACAGCCTTACTCGAATTAACAGCTTTTGATAGTTGTGGCGAAACTTGTGGCGATACTCGCTAATAATAGATAACGCTTATCTCGACACATGGGGGGACTTTACTGAATGATTTCCGCCCACAGATAGCGACGATTATTTGGCTGCCTGAGCTCATTAAATTATGTAACTGTGGCGCCATTTTTGCAAAATGGTATTATGTGGTTCGTGTATTGTGGCAGTTCTGAGATGAAATGCCAACTAGGTGGCGCTAAAAGCGAGTTTTTAGCCATTTATTCCTATACCTCTATCAGGTTTATAAAAAAAAAAAAAAAAAACGACCTCACTACCCTAAACCTTAAACTTAACCGATAGTGTCAGAAAAAGCAAATACGACATGAAAAACACAATTGCTAAAGCGACCGCGTCATGTTGTGTGTTTATGACACTTTCCGCTCAGGTGTCGACTTGCATGCTCGGCTGTACTCCTGTTCTTTGCATTGCATTCGCAAGAGCAATGATATCATGTGTGTAAATGTAGTTTAGGTAATGCAAATGTTCATGCGCTATAGTAAAAGTGTTTAGATGTAGTAAGATAACATTTTGTGAGAAACGGGGGGGGGGGGGATCTGATAATCCGCCATTTTACTTGTGATTGGCATGAAAGGGAATAAAAGTCATTGTTATTTTAGAGCTTCTAGTGTTCATTTCACCTGGAAACTGCCGCAATACATACAACGAGACATTTGCCAAAATGTAGGTGACATGATTTTATGAGACCGGGTTGCAATTTGCACCCACGGTCTGCATTGTTTTAGCCCCCTAAAGGTTTCACAATAGGAATTGTGCAAAAGTGAACGCGAAAGTCCGGCATGCAAATTGCGTGGCAACACTCCACATCTTGATATATGCGCGATTATTCCACTTTTCTCCAAAATTTGATGAAGTACTGCTGCCACAATCCCTAGAAAAAGTTAACATCTGTTTTAAACAAAATTTTGCATACCGTCTGCTTTCTGTGGGCGATAATAGCGCAACGTTAATTGTTCCAGCCAAATAGCGCAATCTGAAAAGTGCAATTTACATTGAAACCAGCTGTGTTTGCACTGAAAAGACAGTGACTTCATTGAAATACTCACTTTGCCAGTGAAGACAGTGCAGGATTACCACACACAAAAGTGGCACAACCATTTAGTGAATTAGCCTCAAAAATGACAACCAGTTACATTTTTGTCTTTTTTCTTCATAAATTCCATAAAAAAAAGCTTTATTCTAAAATGCATGAATCCATAACAATAAACCAACCAATGAAACCAAAGGACTTGATTGAATTGGATCTGATGCAGCTCTGTTCAGTTGCGACTGAAATATTTTATTGCTTTATTATGATGCAGTCAACCCTTACAATCTTCAAATTTCAGCCATATCACATTCTATTTCTCAAAACGAAATTTCATGGGCAACAATTATGCTAATTGAACTGTATAATTTAAGGGGGAGGAGGGGAGGCGGGTGCTCGACTAAATTAGCAAACTGGGGTGTGGCTCAAGCACAGCGCACATACAGAAGTGCCCGAGTTTACCTCAGGACGCACGACATGCATTGAAATTCCTAATTTATAGTTTTTATGAATGTTTCACTACCAAAAGGAAACAGATGCTGTAAATGTGTGTTCCCTTTTTATTTAATTTTTTTTTTAACCTGGCCAAAAATGGTTTCGGGGAACAAGATACAAACACACCAATATGAACTGGTTTTTATATTTATGGAAATTAACAGAAAAAACACGATTTGTCTTCTGTATTTTGATATCATACCAGTACCAGCTTTCATTTGTAAAGCAGTTTATGTGACGTGTGGGAGTTGAGGAGAGAGACAGGTGTATCCAATTTATGAGTTATGATGTAATAAATGCAAATAGAAGATAAACTATTAAAGAAACATATTTTCTAATTTTTGCAGTGCATGACTGAGTTCCGATTTGATTTGTATTTTTTGTAGAAAGCATTCCTTTTTCTGTTTATGAATGGCTTATTATTATGCATAATCATTATTAGAGTTACAATAATTCTTATTCTTATTACACACCCAGAGTCTCTGCTGACGTTTTTCCTAATTAACTTTAATTGTAGCATGCCTTGAATAAATGTCATGACATCTGTACTTTCCTTTGTCCTCTGCGTCTTCATATCTTTCCTTCTGATTTTGTCCTAAAATCAACAGATTTCCTTCCAGTTTCAATACTCTGCAAACACAGTTCTTCTTCTTTAACCCCTTTATTTGAAGAGGGTCTGTGTTTTGTTGGAGTGTTGGAATGGAGGTCTGGTTAAAGTCCTGCCTTTGCCTCTAACCCCTGCTGCTTATGACTAACTGTCCTTACTATCTCCTGCTCTATGTCTGAACCTGCTCTGCTTAAAGGGACAGTGCCCCCCAAAATGGAAAATCTGTCTTTTACTCACCTTTATTTCATTTCTAACCTGTATGACTTTCCTTTTGAGAAGTTTAGCCTTTTCCATTCAATGAAAGTGGATGGGGACCAGGGGCTGCATTCACGAAAATGTTCTTGGAGAGAGAGAGAGAGAAAAGAAATTCTTAAGATAAATGATTATAAGTTCGTAAGAATGTTCCAAAGTGCACATCTCATAAAATTCCTAAGAAGTTTTTAAATATTTTCTTAAGAACATGACGGACTTTGACATTGCCTGATTATGTTAGCCTGCTCATGAAGTTGCCTTGTTAAAAAAAAACTTTATTTTTTTTTAAGTAGCAAGCACCTCGCAATCTTTTATTTAATGTAAAGTGCGTGAACTGTGTTAGTTTAACGAGATGAACTGTCATATACTATATGTGTAGCTAGTATTATAATGTTGTAATACTAAATATCTGTGTCCATCTCCATCAATCTGAGTCGCTTTGACCCAGAAACACATTTTGAGATTTATGTGCGAAAGTAAAAATGACAGTCTCAGCTTTCTAACGATATAATTATTACGTTTCAAAGATTGTGACTAGCATGATTGGTAGTTATTTTTTTTATGAAAATAAAGAAATATAACATAAACCACAAAACAGTCAAAAACGTGTTTGGTTTAAAATCACATTTCTACATAAACAGCCCACTGCGACTTACGACTCGGCATGATGGAAGACGTCACATTTGAAACAACCCAGTAAATGAATTAACTATCTTACCTTTAGGGATTTAAGACAACTGTGAGGTTGACCTAACTTTAAGATGTTATTTGCGATTCATTTGTATTTTTTTTTAATTATTATTATTTAGATTTTTCTTAAGAAAAAAGATAGGAACTGTCTTAAGTGTTTGTTTATTTTTTCGTAAATACAATATATTCTTAACTTTTATCTTACATTAGAAATTAAGAAGAAAATTGTAGAAAAATTATCTTAACAATGTTTCGTGAATCCAGCCCCGTTATTTTATGGGAAAGAGCAGCTGGGACATTTTGCTAGTTGTCTCCTTTTGTGGTCCATGCTAGAAAGTCATACGGGTTCGGAACGGCAACTCTGTCTAAACCCAATATAGAGAATAATACCCTGACTTAACCTCCCTTGACCTGTTTGCTTCTTTACAGGAAATGATCTTGCTATCAGGAAGTCTTTTGAGTTACAGGCCTTTGACAGTACGAGAAAGCGTTGATCAATTTGCAAGTAGTTTAATGAGTAAACAAAGACTACACAAATGTTATATACTAAGTTAATTGGATTAGATTTTGGTTGATAATGAATAAAGTGCTTAAAGAGATTTTCTATTTATTTTCAGATTTAAATTAGATTTTTACTTCAGTGTAAACTCAGACGTTTGGACCTTGATGGCAAGATCATATTAGAAGTGCAAATGAACTCTCATGAATTCTTCATTTTCTTTATGCCTGACAGAATACAAGTTTAGTAAAAGAAGACGGATATTTTTGGAGAGTAGGCGACTGTAAAAGTTCTGAACTGTGATTCATTCTGTGACAGTACCCATGTTGAAGAAACGATTCAATTAATGTAATTTACACAAATTTCAAGCCATAAAGTTCTTTATAGTCACGTAGCAAAATCCTGAAGACACATTAGCGTAACTACAGACATTCCAAAAATGATTTTCTCAATATTTTCAAGTGCTGCTCTCTTGAGTGAAATAATGTTTTAAAGGAACGTTCAAGGTTCAATACAAGTTCAAGCTAACTCAACAGCACTGATAGCATAATGTTGATTACCAAATATTTTTAAATAATAATAATTTTTTACTCGCCCCTAATTTTAAGAAAGCAAAAATCTGGTTTACAGTGAAGCACTTACAATGGAAGTCAATGGGGCCAATCCGTAAACATTCAAATATGAACTTTTTCAAAAGTAAAACCACAAAACATAAACAATGTGTTAACATGATTTTGGTGTGATAAAATTACTTAATCATCTTTTTAAGGGTATATCCAATATTACAACTTTATTGCAGTGACAACATCACACAGTGAACCCTAAAACCTTAAAATGACCATAAAAATGACTATTTAAGCAACTTAACAGGTCAAATAATACATGGTTATAATTTTATAAAAGTACTTACATTAATTCCTCTGTTAAAACTCGTCACATTTTTGCCTGTAAACCCTCCAAAAATCGGCCCCCATTCACGTCCATTGTAAGTGCCTCACTGTAACACAGATTTGTATTTTTTAAAAGAAAAGGAGGAACATCGAAATAAATTTTTTTGCTAATCAACATTATGCTACAAATGCTGTTGATTGAGCTTAACTTGTATTGAACCCGGAATATACAGCGGTTAGTTCCTCTCCACTCATTTGAATGGGCAAGCAGCGTTCTTGGACATTATTCAGTTCAAAAGCACTTTTTATAGTTTAAATACAATTTTTATAGCATAAAAACTTAATTGCTGACTGTAGTTGTAACCATTTCTGTCAAGCAAGATTCTCTTTTATCGACGGTCAGATTATAAATAAAATGGTGTTTCATTCGGCCACTAGAGGGCGGAAGCGCACATACAAAGTCAATTGAGGCAAATAAAGGAAAGTGAATTATTATATGAGTCCATAAAATGAATAAAAACCTAAATTTTTGTTTTATATAAATCCTTAAATTTAGCACTAAACAGTTTTAATAAGGAATAGCTGCTTAAACGGTTTACATAGTCCACATTTCTGTTAAATGTTGCATTGTACCAGAATATGACGCGTTCTGTTTCAGCATACGTCAAATTGATTTGCAGAGTCACAATAAACAGCCTTTAGATGAAATATACAACCCTTGAGGTCAAATCTTGCTTATGGCTAAAAGAGTCTCTTAACCCACGTGTATATGTTTGCGTCTGGTAGGATTACCAAAAACACCCACGACACGCGTACTCCAAGTAACGCCCCCTTGGATCATAAAGCCTTTCTATTGGCTGAGAGAACAGAGTAATTTTGAATCGCCATATGATTCAAGTTATCTTAACTATGTACATGTCACAAATAATCGCTTTTAAATGATATGTCACATATGACATTATGTACTCAAAGGTATACATGGTCAAATTAAATATACCTCGTATCCGTTTTCTCAAGTTCGCTTTTAAGCTAAGCGGACAGCCTATTAGCTTAGCTACCCTAGCCTTTTCTCTTCATTTTCATCAAGTTTTTTCCTCATAGTCGTCCCCTAGTGTGGAATGATTGCGTCAAATAAAACATTTTAGATGCAGACTATTCAATAATTTTATAAACTTTTCATTTTTGGATTTTTGTGGTTAGGGTTGGGTTTAGAGTAGGGATAGGTGTACAATTGTAGCAAGACTCCCAAGTAAATGCAACAAACAGTGAATTAATGTGACATCAAACTTTCAGCACTATGTATGGTGCAAAAGTTTTAGGCACTTGTGAAAAATGTTGCATAGTGAGGATGTCTTCAAAAATAATGTCATAAATAGCTTTCATTTATCAATTAAGGTCATACAAATTCCAGTAAACAAACAAACAAACAAACAAAAAAAGCTAAATCAATATTTGGTGTGACCGCCTTTGCTCCTAAAACAGCACCAAATCTCATGTACACCTGGACACAGTTTTTCTTGGTTGTTGGCAGATAGGATGTTCCAAGCTTCTTGGCAAATTCACCACAGTTCTTCTGTCAATCTTCTGTCTCAATTGATTCTGTCTCTTCATGTAATCTCAGACTGATTCAGTGATGCTGAGATCCAGACTCTGTAGAGGTCATACCATCATATGACTCCTTGTTCTTTTTCTATTCAATTCTGTTTGCAAAAGGAACTTTGAAATCTAAAATTAATATTTCCTACTGATACACTAAAAGCAGAATATATAAAATAACAAATGTTTTGTGAAAAATATAATGCACCTAAGACTTTTCCTCAGTACTGTATATATACAGTGCATTCAGAAAGTATTCAGACCCCTTCTTTTTTTTCTCACATTTTGTTATGTTGCATCCTAATGCTAAAATGCTTTAAATAATTGTTTTCTTCCAGAGATGATGCTTGGAATTGAGGCCAAACAGTTCAATCTTCATTTCATCTGACCAGAGAATCTTGTTTTTCACTGTCTGGGAGTCTTTTAGGTGCTTTTGTTTCCAAGCAGGCTCTCATGTGTCATGTTCTGAGGAGAGGCTTCCGTCTGGACACTCTGCCATAAAGCCCAGATCGGTGGAGTTTCATTGATGGTTGTCCTTCTGCAAGTTTCTCTCATCTCCACACATGATCTCTGGAGCTCAACCAGAGTGACCATCAGGTTCTTGGTCACCTCTCTTACAAAGGCCCTTCCCCCCCGATTGCTCAGTTTGGACAGGTGGTCAGCTCTAGGAAGAGTCCTGGTTGTTCCAAACTTCATTTAAGAATTATGGAGGCCACTGTGCTCTTGGGACTCTTCAATGCAGCTGAATTTTTGGTAGCCTTCTCCAGATCTGTGCCTCGACACAATCCTGTCTCTGAGCTTTGCAGGCAGTTCCTTTGACCTCATGGCTTGTTTTTTGCTCTGATATGCATTTTCAGCTGTGAGACCTTATATACACATGTGTGTGCTTTCCAAATCAAGTCCAATCAATTGAATTTGCCACCGATGGATTTCAAGTGTCATAGCAAAAGGTCTGAATACTTATGTCAATGTGATGTTTGTCTTTTTAATACATTTGCAAAGAAATCAAAAATCTGGTTTTTGATTTGTCATTATGGGCTATGGAGTGTAGATTGATGGGGAAAACTAATATAAAGCATTTTAGCATAAGGCTACAACATAAAAAAATATTAAGGGCTCTAAATACTTTCTGAATGCACTGTATATACGCTCACCTAAAGGATTATTAGGAACACATACTAATACTGTGTTTGACCCCCTTTCGCCTTCAGAACTGCCTTAATTCTACGTGGCATTGATTCAACAAGGTGCTGAAAGCATTCTTTAGAAATGTTGGCCCATATTGATAGGATAGCATCTTGCATTTGATGGAGATTTGTGGGATGCACATCCAGGGCACGAAGCTCCCGTTCCACCACATCCCAAAGATGCTCTATTGGGTTGAGATCTGGTGACTGTGGGGGCCATTTTAGTACAGTGAACTCATTGTCATGTTCAAGAAACCAATTTGAAATGATTCGAGCTTTGTGACATGGTGCATTATCCTGCTGGAAGTAGCCATCAGAGGATGGGTACATGGTGGCCATAAAGGGATGGACATGGTCAGAAACAATGCTCAGGTAGGCTGTGGCATTTAAACGATGCCCAATTGGCACTAAGGGGCCTAAAGTGTGCCAAGAAAACATCCCCCACACCATTACACCACCACCACCAGCCTGCACAGTGGTAACAAGGCATGATGAATCCATGTTCTCATTCTGTTTACGCCAAATTCTGACTCTACCATCTGAATGTCTCAACAGAAATCGAGACTCATCAGACCAGGCAACATTTTTCCAGTCTTCAACTGTCCAATTTTGGTGAGCTCTTGCAAATTGTAGCCTCTTTTTCCTATTTGTAGTGGAGATGAGTGGTACCCGGTGGGGTCTTCTGCTGTTGTAGCCCATCCGCCTCAAGGTTGTGCGTGTTGTGGCTTCACAAATGCTTTGCTGCATACCTCGGTTGTAACGAGTGGTTATTTCAGTCAAAGTTGCTCTTCTATCAGCTTGAATCAGTCGGCCCATTCTCCTCTGACCTCTAGCATCAACAAGGCATTTTCGCCCACAGGACTGCCGCATACTGGATGTTTTTCCCTTTTCACACCATTCTTTGTAAACCCTAGAAATGGTTGTGCGTGAAAATCCCAGTAACTGAGCAGATTGTGAAATACTCAGACCGGCCCGTCTGGCACCAACAACCATGCCACGCTCAAAATTGCTTAAATCACCTTTCTTTCCCATTCTGACATTCAGCTTGGAGTTCAGGAGATTGTCTTGACCAGGACCACACCCCTAAATGCATTGAAGCAACTGCCATGTGATTGGTTGATTAGATAATTGCATTAATGAGAAATTGAACAGGTGTTCCTAATAATCCTTTAGGTGAGTGTATTTTAAACTTTTGAATGGCCTTCAATGGGGAAAGATGTTTGTTCTCTGCGTAATGGTGTAGTTTTGAAATATACCAGCAGGGACGAACTGCTGAAGCTAAAAAAAAAAAGCCACATTTTGACAAAAAAACAGGAATGAGATTTGAGAGCTATGGCAGAGGGGAAGATTTTTAGCAAATAACAATTTATTTTTTTACATTTTGGTCTGTTCCTCACTCTAAACAATTGTAAGTGTTCGGAAGGCTTGGAATGTGGCGTTTAAATCATATTGATTATTTTTAGGAAACATTTACATTTGTCAATTTGGAGCTTGGCAACCTCAGTCACCATCCACTTACATTGAATGGAAATGAGCAGCCAGAAAGATCTTCTTTTGTGTTCCACAGAAAAAAGCCTCCATATGGGTTTGGAACAACATGAGTAAATGATGGCAATATTTAAATTTTTGAGTGAATTATCCCTTTAATGTGACATGGGTCGTATTTGAATGGTGCACTCTAGATAAATTGTGAGTGACATTAATATCTAAGGATAAATATATATATATATATATATATATATATATATATATATATATAGTGATAATTATGATTCTGCCTTCAATTAGACTCTTTATTTCACACGACAGAAGTGGTGGTACGCCCTCTATTTATTGCGATGTTCAGTTCAGAGTGTCTGCAGCTGGAGTCCTGGACAGTAAAGGAGCAGTCTTATCTGACACAAGCCATCCACCCATAATTACTGTGAGTGTGACACCGTGTACTACAGCAGATGGTTGAGTGGGACTGCTAGTTTCCAACACGTACACACATGCCAGCTCAGATTTCTCACTCCCCACAGGAGACGATCGTGAAATGAGACAAAGTTACCGTGTGTGTGTGTGTGTGTGAAAAATGGAGATTATGTATTATGTCATAGGAGACAGACCACGCCCAGATAATATTACCTGTCTTTTGACTGTCGGCGGTCTCACCACCTGCGTGAAGTTGGCCCCCAACGCAAAACGTCGGCAAAAGTCTCAATCGTCACCTACCTCTATTCACACCGAGTGAGATCGAAACACACTGCCCGAAAACATTCAGAAACACTAGTATTCAAACAGCAAGGTGCGGACAAAGAATGACAGCAAAAATAACCAGCATATGAGAACAATGTAAACTGACAGTTAGCAAGAGTGCAGACATTTCAAATCAGGAATTCTGAAAACTCAAGGAAAATAGAATTTATTTTGCCATTGTATATTTAGTTGTGGCTCAGGAAACACTGGTTCACACCCATAGGTGTCAGTATAAATGCTATCGATGGGTTTCTACCTAGTCTCATGTAAGGTCTGGGCTCTTATGCAGCTTAAAGTAATCTTTCACCCAAAAATGTAAAATTACGTTATCATTAAGTCCATGCCATCCCATATGAGTTTTTTTTCTTCTGCTAAACAAAATAAATATTTTTAGAAGAATATTTCAGCCCTATTGGTCCATACAATGCAAGTGAATGGTGGCCAGAACTTTGAAGGTCCAAAAAGGGCACAAAGGCAGCATAAAAGCCATCGGTAAGACTCCAGTGGTCAAATCAATGTCTTTAGAAGTGATATGATAAGTGTGGGTGAGAAACAGATCAATATTTAAGAACTGTTTACTATCAATCTCCACTTTTGACCAGCCCTGACCAGCAGGATGTGCATGAAGTGTCACCAATAAACAAAAGAAGAAAAATGTGAAAGTAAACCTCCTAAATGCTTTTCTCACATAAGTTTATCACATTTTTTTTTTTTTTTTTTTTTTGTGATTAACATTCTTCATGCAACTCGCCACCTACTGGACAGGCAGGATAATTTCTAGTAAAAAAGGACTTAAATATTGATCTGTTTCTCCCCAAACCTATCATATCATTTCTGAAGACATGGATTAAACCACTGGAGTCATATGGATTACTTTTATGCTGCCTTTAAGTGCTTTTTGGAGCTTCAAAGTTCTGGACCATGTTGACTATTCCTTTAATCTGGCAAAGAACTGCCACTTGGATTGGAACAGCTACCTAAATTAAACAAAGAAATCAATTACAGTCCATTTTGTGATTTCATGCTAGTTAGGGGTGGGGCTGTTTGAGATATATCATAAAATAATAAAAAAAAATTTAATCTTGGAATTGTTGGAGGGGGAGTGGACTGGAATTCTGAGGAACATCAAGACGGCATCTAGAGATGCAAGGGTGCGATTATGCAATTCAAGATCTTACATCAGTTCTATTGAACCCCATCTAGTTTGTATAGGCTTGGTCTTAAAGACACACCCACCTGCTGGTGATACCAATCAGAGGATGGAGACACAACCCATGTCTTCTGGGGGTGTGTTTAGATTCAGGAGTTTTGGCTGAAGGTTCAGAGTCTGATGTGTGATATATTAGGCACTTGGGTATCATTTTGCCCCAGACTCTGTACTACTGAAAATAGCCACATAAAGAGTGGGGTCTTAACCAGTGTCATGATTGCCATACAGAGGTCGGGTGGCGGCCTTGGAGGAGGGGTTATTTAGAAAAATGGGGAATTACAATGGGTTCGTGGAGAAATGGGGAGGGTATATGTCATTTATGGAGAGGTGATTATTTTTATTATATTTTTATTTTTGAATTTAAATTGTATTTTTTGTGTCTATGTGTCTGTATAATGTGAGACCACTGGGATGTTGTTGGGGTCAGGGTGGGGTTGGGGAGGGGTAATCGTGGGGATTAAGATTGATTCTGTTTATATGTTTTGCTTTTCTGTGTTAATTTATGAGAATCAATAAAGGCAGATATTGCAAAGAAACAAATGTGTAGAGAGTCTGAATACAGTACAGAAAATAAGTACAGACTACTTCATAGACATTGCTAAGGCAGAATATAAAGTTCTTCTTATTGATATTCAATTCACTTGCTACTCTCAAACAAAAATCTCAAAATGATTTCACTAATCAGGTAAACTTTGGAAAATCATGTGATAATTTCATCCTCAAAAACGTTCGTTGTATCAGTGTGGAACCTTGTGAACATTGTTTCCATCAAGACTGAAAAAAAAAAGTGTTGTGCGCTTTTACAAAAGGCCCTTATAATGCCTTCGGATGGTACTTTGAATGGAATAGGACTTAGAAACGATCACTCCTATGAATCTAATGTTGAAAAAAGTGAGTTTACGTCAGCTTTTATGCCATTTAAGTCAGAGCAGCTGACGTTTTTAAACAGCGAGCACATACAATATCAAGTTTGGTTGTGAATGCAGGACATACAGACTTTTGAGCATGCTCAGTTTGACCCTTCAACACTGACCCTAAGTGTGTTTGGTCAAAGCGTGCCTACTTATCAGGACATATTCATAATTTGTAAATAATTAGTTTAAATTTAATAGATATTTTTGCTCTTTATTTGCTTGTAGTTATGACTTACTGTAAAAAGTTGTGTTTTATTTAAAGTCACCATCAGGGAGATTAGTGTTTACTTTGATGAAGTTTCTTTATTTATAAAGTCTGAATACCAGTTACTGACACCACCATTTAAGTAAAATTAAATATTTGGTCTCTTTGTCAGGCTGATACATGATCTTATGTTGAAATGTACAGTAGATCTGCTTAGCATATTTTGTATTATTTTCAAGAATATTAAAAATCATGGACAGCTATACATAAATATTCAAGTTTATTGAACTTAATGATCACTGATATTTTTGAGTTCGCTGAACTTGTGTTAAGTTCGTGGAACTTGCTATCCAACTTGAAATGCTTTGCAGCTGGCTAACTTTAAGTTTTCTAAACTTTTTATTTTCTAAAGTGAACAATCCACTGTAGTGTCAGCCAGCGAAACACAAACACAAAATGATTTGGTTGAAAGATTTCCTTGTGTGATTGTGTAACCAAACTGAAAAAAGGGGTTAATCATGCACGCCGACATATTCAGGTGACATGTGAGCTGCTTGTAAGCCTGGATTCCTTACATTTTCGTTTCAATAACAGGCAAAGTGAAAGTGACTGGTGCCCATGTCTCATGACCTCCGTAAGCTCTAAGACATCATGTGAAAGTCATTCCCTCTGGACTAACATCAGCAGCCATGCCCCAAAACTTCCTTTAATTCATATTACCCAAGTGCTCCAAATAATTTTCTTGCATACTCTGACATAAGTGAACATCACACACATAATCACATCCATACAAAAGAGTAATGAATGACTGTACTGTACCTGCTGCTCTACTTCTTTATTGTGGTCATTCTACAGTATTTGAAAGCTTTGGGTGGTGCAAGTTTAGGTAAATTAATATGCACATAATAATCTAAACTAGAATTGAACAATTTGAGTGATGCTTGCAATGCAAAACTCGCCGTCATGATGCTAAGATGTTTTGAGTGATTGTTTGCATGTTGCATGTGCTGTTGCTAGGTTGTTCTGGATGGCTGCCAAATGTGCCCACCCCCCAAGTACCTATAATATTCTGGTCCCAAGATATGGCTTGGGACATTCCTACAATGCATGTTATGGGATTTTTCAAACATTTTATTGTCTGCAAGCCTAAAATCCTAAATTAGATCTTTGTAAACCACGTGTTTTGAGGCATTTACTAAATAAGTTAAGATTATGGGTCTGTTCAAATCCATATTCTTTGGTATGAGCAATAACTGTAGTGATTTTTACTTTACCAACCACCACTAACCACAAATTGTTAAACCATTCGACTATTTCTTAATAGTGAAACATACCAGAATTAATTTTGGCTGGTGTAGATCACATTGTGTCCTTGTGAATCACAAGAAGCTCTTGAATGTGGAGTGTTTGTGCTGGTGGTGGTAATGTAGCACTAATGTGCCACTGATACACCGCTTTTAATTAGACACTCTGAATTTTAAGGATGTGGGTGAGGAGAAATTGGTTTCAAAAGAGACCTGCCCCTGCATGAGGACTCCAGGGCACTCACAGACATTGAAAATGAATCCAGCCTTCTGGAGAGTAATTTAACTACTGCAGATAGACAGATAGATAGATAGATAGATAGATAGATAGATAGACACTGCAGATAGATAGATAGATAGATAGACAGATAGATAGATAGATAGATAGATAGACACTGCAGATAGATAGATAGATAGACACTGCAGATAGATAGATAGATAGATAGATAGATACTACAGACAGACAGATAGATAGATAGATAGATACTGCAGATAGATAGATAGACACTGCAGATAGATACTGCAGATAATAGATAGATAATATAGATAGACAGATAGATAGATACTGCAGATAGATAGATAGATAGATAGACAGATACTGCAGATAGATACAACAGATAGATAGATACTACAGACAGACAGACAGATAGATAGATAGATAGATAGATAGTTAGATAGATAGATAGATACTACAGACAGACAGACAGATAGATAGATAGATAGATAGATAGATACTACAGATAGATAGACACTGCAGACAGACAGATAGATAGACACTGCAGACAGACAGCTAGATAGATATATAGATCGACACTGCAGACAGACAGATAGATAGATATATAGATAGACACTGCAGACAGATAGATAGATAGATAGACACTGCAGACAGACAGCTAGATAGATATATAGATCGACACTGCAGACAGACAGATAGAAAGATATATAGATAGACACTGCAGACAGACAGATAGATAGATAGATAGATATAGATAGATAGATAGATAGATACTGCAGACAGACAGATAGATAGATAGATAGATATAGATACTGCAGACAGACAGATAGATAGATATATAGATAGATAGACACTGCAGATAGATAGATAGATAGATAGATATATAGATAGACACTGTAGACAGACAGACAAAAAAAAAAGACAGACTTAAAAAGCTCTTCTTCCGTTCTGAGTTAGATGGCAGATGTGTTTGTTAGAGACCAGCTGGCCTTTTCTGGATCGTGTCCCTAAATCTTAAGAGTGCACTGATTGGAAGATGGGATGAGTCCAACAAAAGGAAGCAATCACGGGGAGAGAAAGCTGTCAAGCACGCAACAGACCTGCCTGTAGAACTGTACTCAAGCACTTCAGTTTTACTTGCGCCTCTCTGTTCCCTGGCACACACCCAGACACTCTGGCAACATAGTGGAAACATCGCTGTCTGTGTAATACTGTAACATCTGATAATCAGCCTTCAAATATATAGTATCCAGCGTTCTTTACAGACAGTCTGATTTGATGGAAAAAACAGCTACTTTTTTACAACACAATCTTCTAATGTAGCTGTGATATACGTGTTTGCATGTGTTTTTCAAATAATCTTTTTCATTCATTCTATTTCTCTTTCAGTAGCTCGCCTTGCACTACATTTTAACCCCTTTAGTCAACTATTACACACCCTCAAATGCAATTAGTGAGTAATTATATATGAGAAATGGCCAAAGCCATCAAGATGCTCATGTTTCCTTAGTCCTAGTTAGTTCGAACGTTCACTTTGTTATGAAAGAAGATGCACTTTGGACCATCTCTACACTAAAGAGCTGAGCTCAGCTTAGAACAGCATCATCTTTGAGTTAAATATAGCACTGTGTCCAGAAATATTTAAGATATCTTTGGCTGCTGCATTAGTGTGGTTTGCCAATGTAATTATTAACCCTGAGTTTCTGATCTAAATGGCTATTTCATGGGGCAAAACACAACTGTTATATGATATCACAATGGGTATCAATCACTCTTAATGGGGAAAATAAATGTGTTGGAAAAATCATGTTTCAATCATTTCTGAACTTGGCTTGGACAAGAAAACAACCACTTAGTTACAATCTAAAATCCAACTAGCAATGCCATAGCAACTGCATAGCAATACACTAAAAAACTAAAACAAACAAACAACACTCAGAACAGCATTATGATCTTTGCACTGGCAACAAACATTCACAAAAATATATTCTGATGATAAATGATAAATCTAGATGATAAAGTGAATTATCACACATTTGAATGAGAGTCCAAATATTAAATTAATGGGTTAAAACCAATGATTAACTTGCATTTAAGCAAAAGATTACTAATTGTAATCTATAGATTTATTTTGAGTCCATATTAGGACACAGTAGAGATTATGAGAACTAAAACATCAAATAGAAAATGTGGTAGGAACTTGTGATTGGTTGTTTATACCAGTCAACTCAAACATGGTTATGTAGAAATATATATTTTATGTTTAGTTTGCATTTACGCAGACGGAATGATTGATTTTTCTCAGTGGACTTTCTATTACTGTTGCTGATAGGAAGGGTTGAGTTTTTCAAAACCCCTAACTCAAGGTATTGAACTTTGCCATGTAAACAAAGCCCCTTTCGAAGCAAGTCAGTCCACTCATCGACCATCTTGGGAATGCTCCCAGGCAGATATTTTCTATAGATACATGTGGCATAAAAGTACACTCCTATCTACTTGAATGAGGGAAAACAGAAATGTCCAAAAAGTTTGGTCAAGATTTCGATCTAATCTTTCAAATCAGCAGTAAAATCTGACCTGTGAAGCGGGTATGGACAACAATCCAATGAAGCATTGCGAATGACGTAATCAAATATAAAACTATAGAAATATATAAACTATTAATTTTAGGTTGTTAATTATAAGTATAGAAACAATACATTTATTATGTTTATTGCTAAATATTCCAATATACATAAATATATAAGTAGTTTTATAGTGCAGGGAGACTGACTCTTTTGTGTCATTTGGAATTCTGCTATTAAAGACAATTTTTACACAATAAAGTTGGAATAATGCAGACGGGTGGTTTCCACAGAAGCATATACCATCGATGAACAACCTCAGAGCTCAAGGCAGGTCTGTCTGTAAAGGTTTTTAAGTTAGCATTAGTCTATGGAAAAATGAATGGGATTTTGACTTCATAAACCAGATTATTGCGCTCTATTGGGTGTTCCAATTTCTCACATTCATTTAGTGGTCCATCTTGTGGCTAAACATTCTCTGATGTAACTGAAGCTTGTGGAGGAGGGGTGTGCAGTTACCTTTCTGTTTTATTGGATTAGTAATTTTTCACCTGGCAGTGAAAAATAAAATATTTTCCTTGGACTTACATTGGAGGGGACTTTGCAAGTGCTCACCCTGCGGTCTGTGTGGATCCCAATGCCCCAGTATTGAGACGGGCACACTATTCTGTAAAAAGGCACCGTCCTTTGGATGAAATATTAAACCGAGGTCCTGACTCTCTCTGGTCATTAAAAATCCCATGACTCAAAAAGAATAGGGGTGTAACACTGGTGTCCTGGCTAAATTCCCTCATTGGTCCTCATCAATCATGGCTTCCTAATAATCCCAATCCATTAATTGGCTCTATAACTCTACTCCCTCCTCTCCACCAATAGCTGGTGTGTGGTGAGTGTACTGGTGCCCTATTACTTCCATCGTGAAATCCAGGTGGATGCTGCACACTGGTGGTGGTTGAGGAGAGTCCCCTGTTCACGGTGTAAATCGCTTTGAATGTAGTGTCAGAAATGCGCTATATAAAATGTAATGATCATTAATTCTAACAAAATGAACAATTTAGATGTTAGACAAAGAAGGGGTATGCAAGTAGATTAGCTAACAGATTGCATGTCAAAGAATCTATCAGCTTGGGCCATAGAGTATTTGAGCCGGTTAGATTCAAAGGACCTATCAGTTTGTGATACCAAATAGTGTTTCATGACTGAACTTAGAATCATTTATAAAATTTACTTCAAATACATTTCCGTTTCCCCAATAAGAGGCTGCTATCACACAGAAATCTGAGGTAAGCACTGACAAGCCTCCTGCAGGGAGAAACACTGATCATTCCAACTCACATTTTTGAAACGGTTGAAAAACTGTTAGAAGTTCAACTTTTAGAAATAACATTATTTACATTAAATGATGTTTAAACAATCATTTGTTATTGTACATTCAAATAGTAATTAATTGATGTGTTAATGATCTATTAAGCATTGTATGTTTGCTAATGATCAATGAAAGTGTCACCAAAAATGTATTTGACAAATTCTTCACTTAAACTAGCAAGTTGTGGTTGCTAGGGTGTTCGGAGTGGTTTTCAGCATGTTGTTATGGAGTTGCTACGGTGTTCAGACTGGTTTTCAGCATGTTGTTATGGAGTTGCTAGGGTGTTCGGAGTGGTTTTCAGCATGTTGTTATGGAGTTGCTAGGGTGTTCGGACTGGTTTTCAGCATGTTGCTAGGGTGTTCTGGGTTGTTTTCAGCACATTGCTGTGTGGTTGCTAGGGCGTTCTGAGTTGTTTTCAGCATGTTGTTATGCGGTTGCTTGGGTGTTTCCAGTTGTATACACCGCACTCGGAGTGTTTTTCAGTAGGGATGCAGCACTAGTATTCGACTAATCAAGTAATCGTTCTGCACCAGCTAGCCAAATATAAAAAAAATGCTACTCAAATATAGCAAATTGATTTTCCTTTCCGCACTTGCCTGCTGTGAGCGGTGCTGAATTACACTGTACATTCCTTCTGAATCACTTACCAAATCTCGCAGTTACAATTGAGTCCACTGGGGTCACTGTGGATGTGTCGTCGAGTTGTTGGATGAGCAAAACCAAACTTGGAAATACTTGTGATATTTTGATTCTTATTATTTTAGAATTATTCTTTATTTGTATTCAAGTCTTGTTGGAGACATGCAAACCAACTGATGAGGATCTGCTTTTATGGTGGAAAATATTTTTAAATTTATGTCCAAAGCATGTGGGATAAGTTACACATTTGGCATTATTAGATAAATGTATTTTAGATTCTTATTTTACAGTAGAAGTGTTAGCAACCAATCACCACTTATTATTGTTAAAATGATTGTAAAATGACTCAATACCTCAAGTCTTCCAGATTTAAATGAAATACCAAATATCAAGGTCATGCCCACTTCCTGTATGCATGATGCGAGTTGGCCTATATCACATGTTTGGCACATGAATAGTGGCACACAAACTCAAACACACAGGAAGTCAGAAAGAGGCCATTGAACCCTTTCGCTCTGAAAAGAACAATTGTACTGCTAATGCAACAAGACAAACTACTCACACCAGACATAGCCTAGAAAAGCAACTTTAAATACAAAGACAAACATATAAAACATATTAAGGAATGAAAAGAAACCGGCACTTTAAATATTGCTTGATAAAGCTTTAATTTATCTGTAATAACACAGTTTCCAGCTGTGGATTACGCATTCAGCATCAAGAGTACAACAAACATCTACAAAAAATGAACACAAAAGATTGAAAATAACTGAAGTTTGTCCACCCATACTTTCACACTGCCGAGTAACAAAATGTACAACTTTGATAAATTAAGCCGCATGAAGAAGTGTATGTAACGTTTATCAACCAAACTTCATAAATAATCTGTACATATTCTTAAAAAATGAAAAAGGTATTTTTTGTTTAATTTTTATTTTCCACATAAACTAAAAAGCGCTGGATCACAACTAGACTGTTTTTCGCTAATGTGACCACTGACCGTATGGTAAACATGTCACAGTAGTTTCTCTTGTCGGTTTCGTTTATTGTGATAATTTAAATTTGACTGAAATGTGGAAATGTTAGAGGATATGACACTTAAGACTTATATTGGTCTCAAAACCAAGTGTGCTTCCTACCTAGACAGCACTTCTGGGCATTATAAGTGCACATCTGAGCAGTCAAATCCTGTTCAAACACCCCTGTAATGCCCTAAAAGTGCAGCTCACTTGGTTTTGAAACATATCCATTTTGTATCAAATGCACACTTTGAAAATGGTGCACAATACAGTGCTGTTCATGTAGACTGAAAGTGAAATCCGTAGACTGCTTGGTTTACTAGTGGCACACTATTTAGTGTGTGTTTGAATAAAGGCAACTACTGACTCAGGTTGGCATGTTCAAAATGGCTACAAGTGTTCTCATGGTCACCATACAGGTCACCGGTCTTTGGTAAAACATGTTATTCTATTGACAAACATAGAATTGTACACGTATGGAAAAAAAGTTGAGTTCCCCACAAAACATCACAATAATACAATCCATTCAAGTTTGACATATCAAAAAAAGGCCATAAACATATTTCTGCAAACACGCACTCTTTTGCATTCACTCGCAGCCACACAGAGAGGGAAAAGTCTAAACAGGAAATTTACAGTGCATTAGACTTTCTGTTAAAGACGTGAATTTACAAGTTACATATTGACTCAATATTTTACAAACATAAAAATAAAACCAGCAGATATAGATAAAGTCAACAGAGGAACTTGGATATTTGCCAAAAATTCCAGCCTTCCCCTTTCCTAACTATAACCAAACCACTAGCCTATTGTTTCTACTATGGCATAAGAGGCATTATGACAATAAAAAACAATATGTTATGGTACATTAAATTTGACCAATGTTGTTGAGCGTCACATCACAATGGGCCTTGTTAATGAAAAATAAGCAGAACGAATTTGAAACGTTTTTTTGTAAAACCATTTTTTCGTAAACCGACGCATTCAATTAAAATGCAACAATTTACATAAGATGACTGTATGAACAAGAATGGTTTGTTAAATAAAATCTTAAATTCAATACCACAATTTACAGGTGTGCTGAGTGACTCCAGCCAGGTCTCCTAAGCAACCAAATTGGCCCGGTTGCTAGGGAGGGTAGAGTCACACGGGGTAACCTTCTCATGGTTGCTATAATGTGGATCGCTCTCGGTGGGGCGCAGGGCGAGTTGTGCGTGGATGCCGCGGTGGATGGCGTGAAGCCTCCACGCGCGCTATATCTCCGTGGTAAAGCGCTCAACAAGGCACGTGATAAGATGCGGATTGACGGTCTCAGACGCGGAGGCAACTGAGAATCGTCGTCTGCCACCCGGATTGAGGCGAGTCACTACGCCACCACGAGGACTTAGAGAACATTGGGAATTGGGCATTCCAAATTGAGAGAAAAAGGGCAGAAAAACTAAATTTTGCAAACAAAATCTGAAAAAGTATTCTTAGTTTAGCGAAACTAGAATGGTTTACTGAATTAACCCTTCAATTCAACGCAACAATTTATGCAAGAGTGACTTTGTGAACAAAATTTAGAAAATTATTCTTAGTTCATCAAAACAAGAACAGTTTACCAAATAAACACTTACATTTAATGCAACAATATCCACAAACATGGTTTATTAAACAAAATCTGAAAATAATTCTTAATTTAGCGAAACAAGAAAGGTTTCCCGAGTCAAGCCTTCAATTCAATGTGATCATTTAGGCAAGAATGGTTTTGTGAACGAAATCTGAAAAAGTTTTTTTTTCTTAGTGAATCAGGAATGGTTTACCGGTCAGAGCCGTAGCCTAGCCGGCTGCGGTCATTACATGTGGTGCTGATGGATCGTGGGTGACCTATTCCCACTCTTCTCATTTCCTGTCACCACTCTACTTTCCCTATCCCAGTAAAAAGCCAAAAAAGACCTTAAGAAAAACCTATGGTATACATCCTTAAATTCAATGCGTCAGAATAACAAAGAATCAAACAATTTTAGGGAATTTTGTTCCCACGTTTCATGAGAGACCCAAGAGATAATTTATCCAAAAATGAAAATTCTGTCTTTACTCATCATCATATCATTCCAAATCAATCTTCCGTGGAAAAAACAAAACAAAACTAGAACATGACAGTGAATAAATGACAGAATTTCCATTTTGTTTTGCAAAATATTCCGATGCCGAATTGCGGCACCTCAAAATATTGAGTTGCATATAAAGAAAGTTCTCAAGCTCTTGCATCACGACACTGAAAATCAGCTTAAACGGGTAACTGAAATGCCATTGGATGAAATGTTTATACAATTTAGAGTAACTTTTTACTTCTATCCATTACAAAAGTCAAAACATTTGCAGGAAAATACTTCTCTGGCAAACAACGGCACAGGAGGGAAATGCCCAATGTGTGTTTAGCACACCCTTGTCCTGGAACCAGTGGGACTAGTGCATTTATACAAGAGGTAATGAAGCAGGAGAAGGTAAAGCCTTACAAGAAAAGGTAAAACCATGGTGTTTTCGCAAATGCCAAAATGATAACGATAAAAATGTTTGCTCTTCAAATGGCACTCGTTTTTATAAGATATGCAATTATATTCGCAAATATAATGTTGAGGGTTACTTAGGCTAAACCTAATCCATTATACCTTGTGTTTAAATACTGTAGGGTGGATGCAAATAATTTTTTCTCAAGCATTTTACAAGCGTAGCAATATTTCGAAGAAAGATCAACGAATCACTGTTCCCGATGTATAACCTCACCCACTATAGAAGATATTGCTCTGCCTAGTAAACATAAAATGGACCAGAGTTGATCCATTTTGAGCATTCAGAAGTCCACACATTTATAAAATATGGCAAGACTGCTATATGTTGAGAGCAACACTGTGATAAGCAAGTTATCCATTCATTGGCAAGTGCCATTTCAAAAAGCTTCAGTCAATTGTCTTAAAGGAAAATCCTCGCTCCAAACCTGTATAACTTACTTCTGTGGAACACAAATGGAGGAAATTTGATGAATGTTCTGCCTGCCCTTTTCCGTGCATTACAATGGGTCATAGGTCAAAATCAAGTCATGAATCACTTATAACAGCTCAATGGAGGACGAAGATTAACTAAAGAACTGCAGCAAACAATTTCGAAGTCCGACTCAATTCATTAAACCACATCCTCCAATTTATTGAAAAAATTCAGACTCAAAAGAGTGTTTTGTTTAGGATCCGGACATCGCTACTTCACTCATGAATATGCCGAGGAGACCTAGGACGAATGTTAAGATTTTCAGTAAATACTCACTTAATTTTCAGTCTTTTCCTCACACAAAGCTATCATAGGACTTCAGAAGACATGTAATATTGGACATATGATCCACTTTTATGGTTCTTTTGCAACTTTAAGCTTAAAAGCTTAGTACATTCCTTAATTTCTCATTTTGTGTTCCACAGACGAAATAAAACCAGGTTTGGAATGATATGATGGCAAGTAAATGAGCTAATTTAAAAACTTAAGTCCAACATCACTTTTATGATAATTACTATCATTAATATCCATACCACTGACCCTAACACATGATAAAATGGATATGTAACAACAGAGTTGTTCATCACCACTAGACCTGTTGCCTGCACATTTAAAACTAAAATGTACATGTTTTCATTAGGAATCTGATGTCCTATTGAAGTGCTGCAACATTACCAGACATGCAAGCGCAGCGTAGTTCTAGCGGGAAGACTAGCAGCTGTACATCATCACACCATTAGCTGGGTAATACCTAGCTAATCGTGTGAAAGCCATTGCTTTGTAAGTCTGCTCACAATCTACCACATTGCTGTTTCAGTGTGCTAACACGGCAACCTCCACCACCCCACCACCACCAGTTGAGTCCCGTCCTGCACAGGGGTAGGCTCCTCGCCCCTGCCTCCTATCTCCGGCAGGATATGATGGTTCCGAGTACAACTCCCTCGGACGGGGCCTACGCCAAAGATAGACATTACTTTTCTGTTTTACATTCATCAAATAAATGGCATCTTAAACCTCACTCAAGCCTGCATGTCTTCCCGATAGAAATTTTCTCGTTTCTCTTCCCCACTACTTCATACATTTTGGCTCATCTAGAATTCAAGGTCCTTTTTTGAAAACAAAAGCACCAAGAACATAAATAACCTATTGAAGCTACCTAAAGTCACAGATTAAAATTCTGAATTTGGAATAAAACCGTTGCAGTCCATTTGTCCATCTGCTTTTTCTTGCAGTTCAGTTTTCTTTTTTGCCACCAGTGCATAGTCCATGGCACATGGTCCGCTAAACATCCAAGATCTCCTCTGCTGTACCTCCGCAGCGCAATCGGTAGCGGCCCGCCCTCCAGCTGATGGTGGGGTCCCAGATCGCAGACAAGAAAATCTGAATTGTCATGGACTCCCTGATGAACCAGGCCACAGCGTAATCCAGTTTAGAGAAGGATGGAGGGCCGCCCTTTGAGAAAAGAGTTTTGAAAAAAGAAGGCAAGAATAACTTAAAATGTTGAAGAGTAAAATACAATAAAATATATATATATATATATTTTTTGAACGGAACGGCTTTAGTGTTGAGGCGACTGAAGATTGGTCACTTCTGTTATTTTCATTCTAATCCTGATTTTGCCACACCGACAGAAAAAGATACAATAACCATGCTAACGATCCTGGAACTGTCCAGGAATACAATTAACCCTCCTATTCTGATCAAGTACGGCCTGCTTACTTTAGCAGTCATTTCTGACTGGTCACAGTACTGGCATAACTTTTTTTTTCTTTCCCTCCTTCCCTGAAGTAAAAAACAATACAATTATTTATTTTGGGATTTTATATAAATTTCACGATTTTACCATTCATTTGCATATGCAAATAAGCAAATTAATGCAACTACAAAACAGTAAAAACCTACACTTCTATAAGCTGAAACATGAAGAAAACATAAGAATATGTCACGTAAAAAAGTCTGCTGTTTTTAGAACTTTACAAAATACAAACCCTTTTTTCCTTTGGTAATAACGTGCATTGATGAATCGTGGAAAAAAGACAAGGAATTTGTATTAAACTTCTATTGTTTTTGTATTTGCATTTGTATTGGGCTCGTGTTGAATTTAAGACACAGAGTTGAAACCATTTAAAACTAAACAATCAAGCCCAAACTTTCCAAAAGCCCAGAATCTTGTGTTACGAGCTCTTACCTGTACTCCTCTGAGCTGGATGTAGTCAGAAATGAACCAGGCCAGGCAATGGCACAGAAAAAACACCATGATGTCCCAGCGGAACACATGATGTGCGGCCCAGCCAATGATAAGACTGGCCACAAAGCACTCTGAGATCGGCTCAATAATGGTCGCTGGCAGCATGTTGATTCTCAGCTTTGCCCATCTATAACAGTAGATAATACCAGACGTTTACCAAGAAGCTGCATTTATACTCCTGAATTCTGTGATTTCTTACACCCCAAAACAGGATATGGTACAATCTAAAGCTGTTTTAGCATATAACAAATTAATCAAGACCAAAATAGATAAAACATACATGTTATAGAATAAAATAGACAACATATTTGATCATTAGTAGGCTCATCCAACAACCGAAAAGTAGATAAGTGAGATGTAGTTTGAGACTCCTGGGTTCTGCTCCATTCCATTGCGCCATATCTAGTTTTTTTTTAATGCAAAAACGCATCTTATGTAAACGCACCCAAAGAAACGTATTCCATTGGGGTCAGCTAAACCTGAAGCCAGCCTAATTATACAGGGCTTGCATAGAAACATTTATTTGACTAGTCGATTTTGAAAATATATTGTTACGTGAAAAAAAAAAAAAACCAGGAATGCAACCACAACGCTGTCAGAAAACAGCAAACAAGAGTAAACAAATAACCCAAAGACGGATGTATGCAATCTCAGCACTATTGCAGAGGTTCCACTCTCAGTACTGGTTTCACTACCAAATCTAAAAGAGCTGATTGAACAACTGCAGTACCTGATCATGCGTGACTGGAACTGTGCAATGGAGTATGAGCCCGAATTCTGCATGGCTACCTGCGTTGCCATGGAAAATTTCCATCCTCTGCAAGAGAAACAACACATCATTGCATGCTCAAATGAAGACAGAACATTTTAGTTAAGAGTTAGTAAAAACCTTATCATAAGCCATTAGCAATCTGTACTGATATTTAAAGTGGCCAACACTGTAAGGACAGTCTGGCAAACCTGTCTGCAATGGCCTTGGCCATGAAGTAATCTTCAGCGATGTACTGAGCAAACGTGATCAGCCCGCCAGCCTGGTCCAGGATGTCCTTCCTCATGAGACACGACATCCCCGTGACACACTTGATTCCCGTTACATTAGCCGAGATGTAGGAACGAGGATGGGACGTTCCAAAATATACCTGCAGGATTGCACATTAAACAATTTTAATGGTTTATATTTGATTAAATCCGTCTCCAAGGATTTGATTCACTAAGAATTGCTTTGATCTTCAAGAGTATTGCATATTCAAACATTATTGGTAGGGCTGTCAACTTAATGCATTAATGCAGTATGAGTAATTCTGAAAAAAAAAAAAAAATAAATTACGCATATTCATAACTGTAGCCAATGACCAGGAGCCATTCAAACAGGACATATTCTTGCGTTCAAAAACAGCTAGTGGACCACAACACAACGTAACAGAAAGCAGAGGTCTTGATATGCATTTTTATTAAAGTTTTACTATTAATTGCATCTTAAAAAGTGGTGCTCACAGTGCAAGACACAAAACCAGTGAGACATGACAAAAAAAAAAAAAGAAGAGAAAGCGAGAACGTGTTCTGGGTGAACGGCCCCTAATACAATCGCAAAATGGATTGCTGTGGACTGTAGGCCAATGATAGGCTTATGTTCAATGATATGGAAATAAAACAAACAATATACCGCTTTTTGTATTGCCACAATAATGTAATGACTTTGAATTATTTTCATCTGGGAGTTTTTCTGTGCAAAGATTTGTGGTTAATTGGGATTAATTTGATTCAATTAAAGTAGTGCATTATGTAATTCAAACAGCCCTATCAAGCAGTAAAAAAAAGGAATTTCAAAGGTTTTAACTAGACAAATTAATTTCCATTGAACTTTTAAAAATTGAATTAACAAACTATTATTGCCAGCCGTTAATGAATTTAAATATTGCATAGATTTGGCAAAAGTCCTTTAAACTCCTACAGCACAAAGACACTCTACCATATGGTGTCCCATTTCAGTTTAGGAGTTTCTACAAGCAACAAAGCCACAACTCAGCAGTTTAATTGCAGTGTGACAGGACTGAACACAGTCCTTTCTCTAATATACAGAATACACAGTTAAAGTAAGCAATGGTGGCCCTTTTCGTTATTAATCTAATGAAAATAGTTATCCCACAGTAGTCTAGACAGATGGCTTCAACAGTGTTCCCACAAAGAATTCGGAAGGCCAATACTGAAGGATCCTGACCTGCTCCAATGTGGCAGCAAATCCTTGTCTGTCTGCCACGTACGGCAGGCCGTGAACCAGTCCCACCTTCTCCGTCATCTGATTAGCCATATCAGTCAGAGTGTCTGGCTTCACTGTTGAATATTAGCTCATGATTAACTCAGACAGACAGTAGGTTTACACACACTTTAAAGTTTGATTTCAGTTGACCAAAACAATTCCTCTAGAATGTTTTTTTTTTATTGCTAAAGTCAGTATGAAATTGTACCAGTCTGATTTTTGCAAAGTCAGACAAATAGGCCTAGATAATGCAATTGTAGGTTGGCTTGTCTGTCTTAATGTTTCAGTTGTTCAAGGGAGACTATGAAAACTAATTAAAGTAAAAATAAAGTAAATAAAACTAAACAATCAATCAATCTTTTAAAAAACATTTTTTGCATTGTGACATTGTCATGACTATGAACACTTTCGAAGATAACTACCACAAATCAGCTTATTAAAAAATTCGGACAATGCCATAAGATTGCATTTTCATGAGACTTGAAATTTATCAGGTTATTTTCTGCTTTCGATGTAAAAACGTAACAAGGAATTTGCAAAATACTGGATAAACCAGTAGGAATGCAGGAAAAAGGTGCTTACATGAAACACAAATGTGCAAAAATCTACTTGTGCTGATTGGTATATGCTTAAACCATGTATGACCTTGCTAGATGTAGACCGATATATCGGTTTTATCAGTGAATCGTGCCGATAGTTGCTTTTTGGAACTACCGGTAATCAGCAAAAATCTTTGCAGACAATTGCTGATAGTTTTCCTTTATTATTTCTCCATGTTCCACTGTGGCCCGCACTGAAGAATTCTACAAATAAAACTGGTTCAGTTCCTCAATAAAACCGTGGCCTCTAGAGGTGAAAAAACAATCACTGATACCTCATGGGGATTTGATGGATCTAAAACCTTCATCATTGACAATATTTATCCATATTTGTATCCTCACTTCAATGCAAAGAGGGAATGCAAAGAAAGTGCCACTATATGGCAACGTCCCCCATCAGCACATACTGTACATTGTGTCTCCAACTTCATTTGTGAATATCAAAAATCCTTATTCCTCATTAAATATATCTGGTCAAATATATATACAAAACCCTTTATCTGGTGAATATATAGGCTAGAAAAAGCATAATTTGGATAATACTTAGATACATGGCTGGTGCTAATATATATATATATATATATATATATATATATATATATATATATATATATATATATATTTATTTATTTATTTATTTATTTTTTTCTCTTCTTCTTTTCTGATTATAACTAGGATTTTGGTTGAGCAATAAACTACATCTAGGATTTTATTCTTTCTGGACTCTTTGCAAGTTCTGTGACTGTGCCCGTCACAGTAAGGAAAGACTGATTTGCCATCAGCCTTTTCCACCACCTTAGTTATTGGTATTAGCAAAATACACTATCGGTTGACCCCCAGACCTTACCCCGATACAGGAAAACCTTTTAAGGCATTTACATGACCTTGCACATTATCGGTTTAAGATTGTACATGTAAACATGCTCATTTGAGAACATCGTACCATCCAATTCTCATTATCCTGATTCTAATTATTCTCAGTGGTGATTCTAATTAGATTTTGACTGTATTACAAAACAAATACTGTTATAAGATTAATTTCTATCAGAAAATTAAAGACAATACAACAAATTGTACCATGATGTATAATACTTTACAACTTACAATATAGCATAATTTTTTTCTCATTACAGTAGCCTATAATGAGAACAATTCTTTTTATGCATTATGATAATGATAGAGGGAAAGTGTGCTTTATTGTCAAGAAAATAATGCAATAATGCAAAATGTCACAAAAACCTCTTAAGGTATTAAAAATAGTCTGTATTTTCTTTAAGCAAAATATATATATATATATATATATATTTTTTCTTTCTTTCTTTCGATTTCAGAGTGAAATGTGACCCAGATCTGTCCTTGTCGACTTTACAGTGCTGGTTGGCAAACTTACCTCGAATGCCACTGTCACAGATCCAGACGAGTTCGTACTTTGCCCCTTCATAAGCTGGCATGAGGTTATTTATTTTGGGATTGATGCCCACTTTCTTACCCCCTGAAAAAGAGAGCAACACTCCCTTGCTTAAACTCATCAACATTACTTCACGCTCATAAATAAAGCTCTTTACAAAGCCATTCACAGATGTAAACAAGACTGAATGAAGATGCTTTTATCAAACAACTAAAGACAAGGCAACAATATGATGATATTAAAATGCCTCTGAGAGCACTAATGCACTCCACACAGCGTTATATTTCAATGTCGGATTGGCTGTTAATGACAAGTGGGCTGAATGACTTAGAGATGTTTAAACCAGCACAACCTCCGCTGACATTCTGTGTTTTCTAACACGACTTCACTTTGATTCAAGGCAGTGGATGACAGGCCAGCCCATCTCCCCTGACTCTTGAGTGGTAACCAAATGGCTGAAAGCAATGAGACATGACAGAGGCGGATAACAGGACCCTGGAGAATCACCAGCTAAAGTTACCAGCTGGTCCTAATGAGCGAGAATCAATATCCACTCCAAGCGCTACATTTGCATATACACAGCTGAGTTGCAATACACATGCGGGTCCGCCTTATTCCACTTAAGGGACTCCACTGAGATGCTGTCTTTTCCCTACATGCCGACTAAAAAACACTGAAGGCTTCTGAATCCATGAGGACCAATAGACGAGGCTGCCTGATTTGCCTTGGCATTATATAACATAAAAAAGGAGATTGTCAGATACTTACCGATAAATAACCTGGCGTCAACATTGGGATATTTGCCCAGAAGCTTTTTACAAACATCAACGGCTGGATCATCATGGTCTTGAACGCACAGCAGAATTTCATACTGTGAAGAAAAAAAAAGCAAGCAAAAACTAATTTGAACAACAGAATGAATGGGAACAAATGATAATTATTACAGCACAATGGGTTGGGTACAATGGGTACAGTTAGGGAGCCGCTGAAATAAATTGAAGCTCCTAGGGTGGTTCTTACTAACTGGCGGTTTTCAAATCCACTATTCAAGAGCGCAACAGTCTGGGTCCATAAGTAAAAATCCCATTCCTTATTTCCATAGCAGAGTTGATTTTTCACGATAACTTATAAACCTTTAAAAACTACAGTAAGCTCCGAGGTTGTTAATCAACAGTTTATGGTTCTGTAGAAGCCATCAGTCGAGGTTTTCAAATTCATTTTAAAATATTGTTTATAGTGGAATTCCTGATCCAGATCTACACTACTCGCAATCCTGAAGAGATCCACCAATCAGAGTTGCGCAAACAAACCACACCAAATGAGCTCAGCAACTCTGATGCACTGTGAATGACTCATATACTGTATATCAGAATATTTTGTAATAAACTTTTAATATATTTTTAACATAAAAATCAACAGTTTTATACATTTCCATTTTTTTAATTCGACTGAGTCATTTTGCAATGCTTCATGGGATTGTAGTGAATTCCCTCATTAAAAGACATTAAGTGTGCTTTCACACTTGGTTCGATTGCTTGGTAGGAACCCAAGTTAATACAAGTTAGTATTCTCCCCCTCCCCCTGGTCTCCGTTCAAATCATATTATTTGGGTTCCAAACGTGGCCCGATTGCATCATCAATGGGAGTTCGAGCGGCAGCCGTTTACCACTGAGTAGCAACTTAAGACATCAGTTCACATAGTTATTAAAATATTAATCTCTTTGGATTTACCACCAAATGCACAATGACATTTGTGTTTGTCTGCCAAGTATGAATTGAATGTGCAATAATGTGAAGAATGTTAGTGTTTCTCTTCCGCAAGCCAGCAGATCATTGCAAGAGATGTAAAGAATGTGATCAGGAGGCCTTAATTTGGAGAGAAGCAGGTATGATACGATTACAATATTGCATTATACAATTATATAATTGCGATCGGGAGCCTGCAAAGACACAAATTATACATCATCAGTAGCAGTTCACTTCTGCGATTTGGTAGGATTGCGTGCATATAAGCAGTGAACCATACCGGAGGTTACATGAACTGTACCCCAGATCACCTTTTCAAGTGGATTTGGGTGCGGTTGGCAGGTGCACACAAGAGTTCGGAAAACAGAGTTCACATCAAACAAACCAAATTGAGACGTCACTCAAACCAGTATAACCACACGTACCAAAAGTGCTTGTGTGAAACAGGGTGAAAATATACGATTATATAGTCAACCCCCCAGCCGAGGGCCGGTGAATATTTTGCGATATTGTTTTTAATTTGAAAAATAAATTCATCGAAAACACGAAAAACAAACAAAAAGACATTTCCAAAATCAAATTGCACTTTAAATTAAACAAAAAAGCTATTCAAATAAAGTGATCAAAAAAAACGTATGCTCCTTAAATCCAAACAGTTACCGTCTCCAACAGCTCATTTGCCATTAAGGACTTAAGACAATTGTAATGTAATGTAAAAACAATCATAAATATAGCTGCAAGCAATACCAGGCTCAAGCCAATTATCAGCAGCATGAGCAGCAAAAGAAGCATCGTGACACATTTTAAGTTAGAATTCTGATGAATGCTATAGCAGTTAAAGATAAAAAACCCAAACATCTATGGCCATGTTTCTCAAGATACACTACTGTTCTATTTGCTGTACTAGTTGCACATTAAAAATTCTATCATCAGCAGAACAAAAGTGCTTGCTCTTTTGGCTATTAGTGCATTGATAAAGAGCGTTTACTCAAGGTTGTGCAGAGGGTGTTAAGTGCAACATTGCACACTATACATTGTATTGTGTATTCTCAAGCTCTCTGTAGAATCTTTTGGAAAAAATTGGAAAAAGTCAGTTTTTACATACAAAGAGTTATATGCAATACATTTATAGAAATCTATGCAATATTTAGTTTAAATCCAATTTAATTATTTTTTATATGACACTTAATTGAAAACAATGTATAATTGTTTTAAATATTTCAAGAAAGCACATGTAGGCATTGTTTACTACAGGGCATCCAGAATTCACAATGACCTAAAATATTTTCAATTTACTAAGCAAATTTAACAGCCTTAATTCCTCTTTGGTATTTTTTTTATTTTTATAAATTTGGTACTTTAAAATTTGTTTGTGAAACAACTCTAAACAACAAACATATATTTGTTAATATTTTCAGGCATGATCTGCAAATAATCAGCAGATTTCAATTTCATGTTGACTGGACAAATGTTATAGGAGTAATAGCAACAACAATATATTTACATAAAATCAAATTATGGCCAACCATGGTATCATTGTTCGCTGCATGACCCACACAATCTAACAAAACCAGTCTCACAAAAATGCAAAAATACAGCCTCAAGTCCATTTGGGTGTGCTCAATGTCAAATTTGTTTTTGATTGGCCAATGGCTGCCATGTTTCTCAATATATGCAACTGTCCTCATGATCAATGATGGCAACTCCCACAAAAACACTGAATGCAAAGACAATGCATGCAAATGTTGAAATTAATCGGACCAATGTTTCTATATTCAGAGCCACTTTCATATTATTCCCTGTTATAGCGCCACCAAATGTCCAATTCATCAGCCTGTTTTTGGCATTTACGATAATTTTGCCATGTTCCCTTTCAGCTTAAGAAATGTACTAATGCCACTTCTTATTCTGGTGGTTTCTTTCCAATCCTACAAACAGCTTTGAAGCAATTCGCTAAAGTAGTTTTGGAACTATTTTCGAAGTGGCAACAGGCCATAAGGCGAACCATAGCAAATATGGTATTTTTGTGCTCGACAAGTCCTCCCGAACTTAACGAGACCGGTCCTGTGAAAATAGACCAATGCCACTAAAAGTTATAAGCTCAGAAATGAAAAAAATAAATCATTTTCAACCACTAGGTGGTGCCGGACCCAAACTTCTCAGGCACCATCAGTGCATGGTCCTGATGACACATACCAAGTTTCGTAACGATACACCAATGCATTCATAAAATACAGCATTTTGCAACAAAATTCAAAATGGCCGACATGGGAAAATTCGAGTCATTTGACTCGGAATGTTTCACTGAATCTAAAGAGATCAACTAATTTTTGGCCAAAGCATTCAAGAGTTATAAGCCAAAATAGCCGTTTTTGCCATCTCCTGACCAGTCGGGGGCAGTGTGGCAAAACGTTGCAGATTACCTCAAGGCATGATGATGATAACACATACCAAGTTGTCACAATCCGTCCCAAGTGTTGTGGAGATACAGCATGAAGTCCATTTTGGCGTGCTCACCGTCAAATTCATGAAGTCATTTCTCAGGAACAATTTCAAACGTTAAAAAAAAAGTGTGATAACTTTTGTGTAGCTCTAGCTCACAATCATTTTAAAACAATTTTGGCGGAAATCGGACAAAAATTGCAGGAGTAGCAGCGAAATTTCTTTTTCCATAAAATTCAAAATGCCGGAAAATCTAGTCGGGCAGAAATCGAAACCAAGGTAGACATTCGTCTCGGCGTGAGGGGGGTAATTTTGTCTCTAGGACTCAAAAGTTATTAGCGTAAACATAAATGATAATTTGACCTGTTGGTGGCGCTAAAGGGTATGAGTTACAGCCTCCAAATTTGCTGTGGTTTAAGTTCAGACTGTCCACTAGCTGTTTGCAATTTCATAACTATCCTGTGAACAGTTCAATGAGCTGCCATAGACTTCCATGGCAGAATAATAATAATAAAAACACTTTCTCATGTTCCCAAAATAAACCTACCAAAGCTGTGCTCTTATCGAATTTGTGTTTGTATTGCATTTTGGTAATACAGTAAATGCTGCCAAAAGAAAACAAAATAGAACCAATTTTAGGTTCAAGGTGAACGTGTCTTGTATTGTTTTATGATTGAATCACTTTTGTCTTTGTTTCTTTAATACAAAGATATATATTACATAACCTGCAGAGTTGCGTTCACAATGCATGCCAACCGCAGTGGAAATAAACAAACTAAACTCACAGCACCTCCTGAGATGATCTGAGATCATTTGAAGCATTCTCATAGACAACATTATACTTGCAAACCGCTCAGATGAACTGAACGGAGAAAAAAAAATAAAAAACACTACTTTGCATGCGCCTGTTTCACGAGACAGGCTCGTGCTGCACGCCTCTGAACAAACAGCGAATCAGACACGGCATTGATCAAATCAAATCACTTTATTGTCACAAAAGCCATTGATGGCTTTTTTCATCTGTTCTCACAAATAAAATAAAAGTAAGTTTCTTCAAGCAAGTGCCTTTGTGACTAACAGCATTTCTTGTCATGTGTCACTCGAGACATCTTACAGGTCACCCACCTGTTGCGGGTAGATGAGCAAAATTACTCGTGCATGAAATACATTTTAAGGAGGAGCTGAGATGCTCGTGAACTGGATTTAGCCTCATCGCATTTGGCAGGTGCTAGTTTTGCACCCTAGCCACTGTTCAATATCTTTGCTGACTTCCCAAATCCATGGTTTTGCCATTTCCGGATATTGTTGTTCATCGTCTCTCAACGGAGTGTCGCAATCGGCATCTTTGTAAGATATTGTCGATATCCAATAACAGTCCTATAGACCTGGTGTGAAAGCACCCTTAGAACACAGTCTTGTACCTTTGCCTGCACTGTTCAATTTTCAAAAACTTCTTTGCTTCAATTAAAATTTTGTAATGTTGTGATTCACCTTGGAGCTGATTGGTTTGGTTAATGGCTTAGAACGCTTTAAAAGACGACTTATGAAATCCCCATGGAAAAAATTTATGGAAAAAACAGTTCCGGAACAAAGTGGGCAGGCACTTTTGCGATCTGTTACAAAATAGCTACATTAAATGCACTAGATACTGTATGATGTATAATGGTGCAGAGAATATGGTGATTGCCTTCGCCTGATATAAGTGATGGGCAAAAGACTGTAAGGAGTGACAGCTTTAGATAAAGTCTAATATGCAAGATAAACACATTTGCAATGACTGTAATTTCTGCCCACGAGGACCGCAGCAACAAACCTGGAACCCGGAACACTTCTTTAATCAAGCTTTGGGAATAGCCTTCTGGAGTGTGCCTATGCTGCCTTAAAATGCTGCCTACAGAGGCAGCTCACTAGGTTTTGGAACAGTGCGAGTATGTTACTATTTACACTGGATTGCAAATAGCATCTGCCAAAAATACAAACAAAAGAGCAGAATTTTGCCCTTCAAAGCATCAGACATCACAAAGGAGCCACCAGTGTGCTCTGAAATAGTCACTCGATTCTCTATTGATCCTCCTATATTTTCTTGTCCTCGAAGGGGCTTGATGTTTCAGAGCTGACACCACAACACTTCCAGCACTCTAACTGTACCAGCAAAGAAATTGAGACAAGCTACACAACAAATCGAAGGCTTTCCGGACAGACCTTTTCATGTATTGAGCTCTGGCTTGCATTCGCACTAGGGCCAAAGTAAGGCACCACTCCCCCCCTCCAGCCATCTCATAACACACCATAGCGACCTTGTTGCCATGGCACTGGACAGAAAAAGGGTCTTTTCTGTGTGTCCAGAGTTGAGGGTATGTGACAGTCACCCCTGAGCGGATAATAGTGCTTGTGCTGAAAGAGTGGGCAGCTTTTATTCAATAATTTATAAAAGCGTCTGGGAGCAGCCCCTCCAATTGAGATCCAGTGTAAGGGATCAGGAGAGGTTCGGATGAACTGCGCTGACATCAGGTAGATCCATTTTAAGCTGAATGAGGGAGCTTGATATATCTTTACATGTGGTTGTGACCCAATATTACATATGCAAATAATAAATACCAGCATCTGAGAACTGGAAACCAAGGGAAAATCCAAGCATGAAAGGTCTCGTTCAATTAGATTGTATTTGTGTTGAAAAAAGGGAACCAAGTATTTGTGTTGAGGGACATAGGGAAGTTCTGCCACTTTGGTTAAAAGTCAATCCTAAAAATAAAAACAACAACAAATGCAACAATACAAATTAGGGCTTCATGATTTGAACAAAAAGTCATAATACAATAAAATAGCGAGATTACGATTTGCATGGGTCATTGTTAAGCGGTCTGTTTAAACCAAGGAGTTCTAAACAGTCGAGCATTTATATTGGTGTAAAACTGCATGGAGAGTTGTGTGTGTAGTTCACATCTTTTCACAGTAGCAGTTTAACATGCTCCTCATTTTAACATCTCTTTGGTCCACAAATACTCTGTGCCATGGGGTGATTATTTGTATATTAACTTGTAGTTTGAAGCACAGAAGCAGGCTATTTATTGAACGAAATCTAAGCCCTTTGTGGTTTAATAATCGCACAAGGTCATAAATCACGTTAACATGAATACTTATGTCTTATGGCTATACTTTTGAAACAGTGAGTATTGTAACATTTATGAAAAGGAGGGACAAGTCAAAATTTATTTTTGTGGTAATCAATATTATGCCACCAATGCTCCCGATTGAGGTTGAACTTGTACCGAACCCGGAATATTCCTTTAAGTGAATGTAAACAGGCTGGACAAAAAGTGTCAAAGTATCAGATATGTGCATAAGACTTTGCAGTGTAAATACAGCATAATAGACCTGCTGCTGTCTAGTAACTATTAAATGTTAATCCAAGAAAAAGAGAAAACACTGCGATTGGTCGGATAATGCAAGTGGTTTTAATAAGCCACAAAAAGTTAGGGCTAAGACAAAAAACAACAACAACAACAACAACAACTGTACAGCCATTTGTAACTACTGGCCTGTGTCTCAAATAAAACTATGAATTCTCAAACAAATAACCACTTTTCAGTGAAAATATGACAAATTTCTGAATGTCTACTTGAATACTTGATACTGTTGTTGGATATTAAAAAAAAAAAAAAAAAAAAAAAAAAAAAAAAAAAAAAAAAAAACTTTAAAAATCAGTTTACTTTTAATTTTTTTTTTTATGTATTTTTTATTATTTGTACTTTCCTTTTTCTTTATATTATAACTGACAGTTTATTTGTCTTGAATAAGTACTTTTTGAAAAACCTGACACAACTTAATTGAGAATTACTTGTCGAAATGAGAATGTAATTTGTTATTGTTAATGTCTTTTTCAACTTTCATGTCCCAGGGGTTGATTTTTATTAAAGCTAACAGATGAACTTTTTTTCTTGCTAAGACTGAATTAAAAACTTTTTACGAGGCATTCGTCATTTCTATTTGGTACATTCAAATGTCTTTTATGTGCAGAGTTGTACTGTTTTAGCCTTGTCCTAAACCCAGACTTTCAATATTAAACTATGAAAAAAAATAAATTGTGAGCAGAATTTTGTATTGGATGTAATTTCCAATCAAGCTGCAATTTTGCCAAATTGTGCAAAATGTGTGAAAATATGATTTATTTGTATGTATTTAGAATACATAAAATGTAAGCTATGAAATTACCCTCAGCGAGTCTGCCATTTTATTTAAAAAAATTGTAAAAATGTCATTTTCATCAGCATCATTTCAAAAAAGTCACAGGACGGAAAGTGCGAAGTTGAAACTCATTTATATTAAATGTTTTAAATCTGTTTGATAAACAGCATAACATTTTCTTTTTTGCTGCTTTATGAAAATTGGTATTGACAATTGTAACATTTCACTGGTATTGCATTTGACTACATGAAATTTTGGTATCGTGATAACCAAATAATTTATTTCCCTATTCTCTTCAACAATACTGAAAAAGACAAAGATAATCTACAGCCGTTTTCCTGGCCTGACCTCCGCTGTCTGGTTTTGTTCCCTGAGCTAATCCCCAGAGCTAATGTCCCTCTTGGAGTTATTAATTTAGAGATCGCAGTGTCTTCATTGGCAAAAGAACACTGTTATTTCCTTCTCCCAAAGGAAGCTTAAGCTCAGTTGATGCCAAAAGGAGGGTGGATTGGCTGGGCGGACATACCAGGCAACAATACAGGCATGTCCTTTCACAGAACACAGCTAAAAAACTTTGAACAAGGCAAACCACTGTGAAATACAGCACCTGCTGCAATTGCACTGCAAAACAAAACCACCACTAAACCATTTCAGAATCCTGTCAGATGACAAAATCTACCTCCAATAGTTCATTCTAACAACAATAGTGAGCAAGCTTGGCCTTTAGATGCAGGAGAAAGTTTCAGAATTTAGAATTTACATGGAAACATTTATCATATTGGTTTAAGAACAATAACATGTAATAAAACAAATACTTATGCAAATGTAAAGGACATTAATATTCACATGTTGCTTAAAAAAATAGAGCTGTACAAATCAGAAATGTTTAAATGGGTCATGACATGAGGAATCAAATTGTCCTTTTAACATTAAAGTCGTCATTGTACTATAAAAACACTAATTTTCAGAACTCAAAACTTCCTCAATAGAAAGAGCATTTTTTAAAACCAAGCTTTAGAAACGGCTCATTTGGAATTTGTGTAACTTGTGATGTCACAATGACTAAATACATCCGCATATGACTGCCTCTTCAGCAGGCTTTGACCGTTATTATGCACATCACACCGCTTTTAAAAGACAAGCTACACTGTGTCTTGCTGTTTTGAAGGCATCCTGGACTGTTTTGCACCCATCTGTAAATATGCACTAGATGGACATCTTTGATCGTTTTGATGCGTTTCTGGTGATGTGTGCCGCGTTTTAAGAGCAGTTCAAGGGCAACTTTTAAAAAAGCGTCTCATTCTGCTGCTGCCACTGACTGGGAGAAATGCATGCCTTTCTGTGTGTAAACAAACATGGAAGATGTGAGATGTGAAGATCAGTGACTCTGCTTTGGCCTGTTGTAAGCACCCAACATCCCCAATGTAGTATGTTTGTGTATTCCGAACATTTCAGCGTGGATTATATGTTTTTGTCTCAGTGTGGATTGCTTGTGAACCAGTCAATACATGATTCAAACTTGGCAAAGGAACTGTTATTGAATGAGAATCATTAAAGATGGGGCAGTTAAAAACTCTATTGGACCTGACGCAAAACTGTAAGTAAACATTTTCTTTCACGAATATTTCAAATGTCAAGACTGTTTTATATAGTTAAGGTGCCGCTGTGCTTAAATGTTTCAGATGCAATAAATTGGGTGTACGTTATGTTTAAACCCTAAAATGTAGTTTTATAACGTTGTGGTTAGGGTTTCAACGGTATGAGATTTTCACAGTATGATAACCGTCTCAGAAAATATCACAGTTTCACGGTATCATGGTATTACACAATTAGTATTATCAGTGAAAATAGAAGGGTTATTTATATATTTGAGTAAACACTTTATTATAATTGAAACCATTTAAGTATGTGTAAAAAAAAGTCTCCCTTTTGAAAATAAATAAAATTAACTACTAAATGAAAAATAACATCAGCTGTGTGAGCTTTTGAAGTAATGTCCTCTGATTATTAACAGTTAACATATACTGTAGACTGCTCCTGTCTGTATCTTTAACTGAGTGCTTCTCAACTGGTTTTGCTTCAGGACAGATTTTACATTTGAAATCAAGTGTCGACCTGCCACAGATTAAACATAACCTGTATTTAATGTATCCTGGGTTGCATTTCCTTTTATGTTGCATAGTTTTGTTCATGGTTTTCCAGTACAAGGACATTATTTTTGTTGTTGATGTCAAAATCTACAGGAAGTTTTCTCTCCACCTTTTAAAAATTGAATAACATATTTACATATATGAGCCCATTATTATCCCGTATGTTACCTAATATTACATATTTATACACATAATACACAGGAGGAAAGGCTCCTCAAATTTATTCAAAGGGGAAAGCCAGATAGAAATTGCGCACTCGCGTGCATGGTTGCCAGATTGCACAACATAAGTATAACATTAGGCGGAATATTTCCAATTTGCGCAAGTATAAATCTCAAACTGGGGTTTCGTCTCTTATCTGGCAACCCTGAGCAAGTTAAATGCGTGTGGAGGCGCGTTAGGTCCCAATGCAAGTTAACTGAAATATCCAATGTAAAGTAAAAATGCTTTTACGATAAATGAGCCGTGGCCCGTATGTTGCCCATGTCAGCTTCTATCTGACGTGAATGTGTGCATGTCGCAAGTTGACGAGTCTGAGAGGCAGACAAGGAGATGCGCATTTGAGATTCACCGTCTGGTTGCATTTTTTTCTCAATACCGTAGATAAGCAAATGTACATGGTATGATAACCATCAAATTTCAAACCGTGGTATACCGTGGAACCGGTATACCGCTGCAACCCTAGTTATGGTGCTAGTTTATTTTCTTACGATGGACTTTCAAATATGGTTGTATTGGAGGGGCTGCACAATGTTAGCCAATAATAACAATGGGCGTTTACTAAAAGTCTTAAAGGGCCAGCTATCTTAAAACAGAGCTTTTCAGACAGAGGGTCAGAGACAGGGTGTAAAATAATTCTATATTACTAAATTATGACTGTTTTGGTGCAAAAATGCTAGTGTGTTAACACTAACAGTAGACGGTCATCCTCTTTTTGGTTATGGATGTACCCTGTTTAGAGTTTTCCCAAAGTTTCTGCAAATTATTCGATCAGAGGTTAACTGAACAACTAGTTTACTGGAAATTAGCTCTCAACCACGAACACAAATTTTTTTTTAAATTAGTTGCACATTTACCACAGTCACTTATTTTGAGGTGAAGTTGTGGGTGTGATCTCAAGTTAAAACTCGTAAGTGAAACAATTCTAAATATGATGAAGTTAAACAGCAAAAAACAACAAGAACATTTAGAATGCAAAAAAAAAAATCTAAAATACAGCTGAACATCTGGCACTCACAGATCCACAACACATTTCATTGTGTCGTGTACGTCACACCTTACATTACTGGGAGACTTTGGCACTCTCACTGACATACATCAAAAACAGTCTCTTTGCTTTGTTTGCATACATGTAATTTCAGAAAATTCCCCATGAGCAGAATTATCAAACTAAAATGTATTTAGGGTTAGTGACAACTATTTTTGTGTTTCCATTTTTGGCACAGACCGAACCATTTATAGCAAAAAAATATTTTTTTAATTGTTGGTCTATGAAAACATTCACTAAATGGATGTTAGGTTTAGGTAAGTAAGGGTTAGGGTTAGTTTAGTTTGAAACAATGGACCAATCAGATGAATCTTGGGGTGGGATTAGCAAACATAGGTTTTATTAGTAATTGCATTCCATGCAAATTGAATTAGTGACCTTTCAATAAATGTACCAGAAAAAAAATATATACTGTCATATTACAGTATGTGTTGGGTGAATTACTCAAATTGTAATACACAAGATTATTCCAATTACTCCACTGATTACATCAGAAAAAATTTATCACAATTACTGTACTTCAAAGCATGGTTGGGTCCATGGGGGTGCTAGGGGGGCATTGCCCCCCTAGATTTTCCTTGTGCCCTCCCAGGTGTATGGTGAAACAACCGAGGAGGAACCCAAAATGTCAGACAAACAGAGGACCTAATGCCCATCTTAAATATCAAAATGTCCCCACCCAGATTACACCCAACACCGATTACAAGCATTATAGATAGCAGCCATTCAAGCATTACATTTGTTTTATTTCACTTTTTCAAACGCTTTTCATCAAATAGCAAACTGTCAGTTAACTAGCGTGCAGATCGATCGATTTAAATAATTAAAAGTACATTTACCAAGAATAATCGATTCAACAATTATTCAAACTAATGACTGAAATGTGTCAAAATATTGTCTTATATACCAATGACAATTTTAATGCATGTTGCAGCGTTTCCAAACATTTGACCAATTTATTTCCAACACCTTTCCTATTCAATGGATAAGGATTTTTTAAACATTCTATTGAAACTTTTTATAGTACAATCTTGCACTATACATTTTATCTATGATGATGATGATGACGATGAAGCAACAGAACGTGATGGGGTATTTGACGATTGTCAAAAATAAGAAAGGGTGTGTTCTGTGAAAATCTTGGGAACTTCTGCGCTAGATATTTTAGAAAATAGCTGGCATGTGCAGACAGATACAATCATTCCAGCTCATCAGATGCCATCTATAGAAATGTCCAAAATGCTTAAGACAGAAGACAGCAAGTGGCAGGCCAAACTTGCTTAAAATATTAAATTCTGTCCTAGACGTTACATTTTAATGGCCGTGACGCTCACCGTAAACACAAACTAAGCCTTGTATGGCTAGTACATACTACGGAGGATACAGTATTTTATGTAGCATGTATTATTTGATTCATCATGCACACTGATTCGAGAACCTCATATGGAGGTGGAAGAGCTGTTCAAGAGAAGAAAACTATTAAACTCACTCAGAAGGGAAATTATAGTTGCATGGTTCTTTGCTTTGATCAAATAAAGCCTGAAGAGAACTTCCACCCTGAACACGGCCTATATAAACTCATGCAGCATTGTCGATGCTGTCTTTATGCAAGAACAGATCTTTCACTGCAAGTAGATGCACCGATGAACTCTATTATAAAAAATAAATAATAAAAAAAAAAGCAGCATTATTCTGTTTGCACAACATGCTGAACAGAAATAATTTAACCGGTAAGCCTTAAGGGTGTACTGAGAGGAAGTATGGAGATGTTTTAGATGTTCTGAATATCTAAATGACTATAGAGCTTATCATTTATTTCTCCCCTCCCATTGTTCACACCTTGTATTGAGAGGAATGTTTCTATCAAGGTGGGGGAAAAATATCAATGTTTTGCAAGTATTACGATATGTTATCTCACAATAATATATTGATATTCTCATGCTTAGTAGAATAGATATTTTTAGTTCATTTTTTCATATTGTCAAAAATAGCTCGACAGAGTAACTAATTGACTAAATTTAGCTCAGGTGCATCACATTTCTTTGGATCATCTTTGGGATGTTTCTACACTTTGATTGGAGTCCACCGGTGGCAAATTCAATTGATTGGACTTGATTTGGAAAGGTACACACCTGTCTAAGGTCTCACAGCTGAAAATGCATATTAGAGCAAAAAACAAGCCATGAGGTCAAAGGAACTGCCTGCAAAGCTCAGAGATTGGATTGAATTAAAAAAATGGTAGCTTCATTGATGGGTCCCAAGAGCACAGTGGCCTCCATAATTCTTAAATGAAGTTTGGAACAACCAGGACTCTTCCTAGAGCTGACCACCTGTCCAAACTGAGCAATTGAGGGAAGAAGGGCCTTTGTAAGAGAGGTGACCAAGAACCTGATGGTCACTCTGGTTGAGCTCCAGAGATCATGTGTGGAGATGAGAGAAACTTGCAGAAGGACAACCATCAATGAAACTCCACCGATCTGGGCTTTATGGCAGAGTGTCCAGACGGAAGCCTCTCCTCAGAACATGAAACATGAGAGCCTGCTTGGAAACAAAAGCACCTAAAAGACTCCCAGACTGTGAAAAACAAGATTCTCTGGTCAGATGAAGTGAACAGTTTGGCCTCAATTCCAAGCATCATGTCTGGAAGTAACCTCAGACCTGTGCAAGGTGTGTGTGTGTGTGTGTGTATATCAAAATACAGAGATATCATTCATGAAAACCTGGTCCAGAGTACTCAGGACCTCAGACTGGGCCAAAGGTTCAATTTCCTACAGGACAATGACCCCAAGCACACAGCCAAGAGTGGCTTCGGGACAACTCTGTGAATGACCCAGCCAGAGCTTGTCACATCATACTAGGACTGAAACGATTGGTCAAAGTTAATCGACAAAAACGTTTTCATTTTCGAATAGTTGTTTGATCTCATTTAACGTAACATGAGATCACATTAAACTAATGATGACGCACAAGAGAAGCACTGCAACTCACGCCTGACTGAGGAGAGGAAGAATTACACAGATCACGGTTAAGATGCACGCTAAACCTTCCAAACAGCTTCAGGTGATGTAGATCGCAAAGTACAAATAAGTAAATACAGAAGCACTCTCATTGTGCAATAAGTGGAGCTGGAGCTCTTTATAGGAAACACCCCGGTGTTACATCTTAAATGTACATTTAATGTGTCAAAGCTTTATTAAAGTTCAAATAATACAGAAGCAGGTCATGTAATCAACTACAAACTCCAACTCTGGCATTTCTCTGTGCAGTCAGAGCAACTTCTATGAGCTGCGCAAATGTCTCGATCTAAAGGGGAGAGATTGAAACTGCATCTGGCTGATGCGACTGTCGCGTGGACGCTCATCCCTCGAGCCCGCACTTGCTGCAGCTAGATTATAACGTGATGGCTTGCGACTTATTAAATCATAATATATGTCACGGTGCATTTCTTATCGTGAAGAAAATTGGCAATATGCAGCTTTATTAATAAGAGAGAGTTTGTTTTTTACGAGTTAAAGATGGATTGAAGTGAACAGAAAGGTGAGAAAGGAAGTCTTCACCCCATTATACACTGAAACAAAATACGTGTACGATTTGTTTTGGCTCGTTTTACAATAAAAATAACTAAAACTCATTTAAAACAATGTACATTTACTTTAGGAACTATACTGTTGAAGACTTGCTTTTAGAGAATAGTTATTGAATATAAGTATATTTTGTCTTTACTGCACATGCAGAAAAATAACATATATAAAAAAAAATACACTTATATTAAGATACATCCTCTTAAAGCAAGTCTAAATATCTTATGATGCTTCTCAAGTAAATTGATCTTGTTTTAAGGATTTTTAGACCATTTTAAATGGAAAACAAGACAAAAACACTTGATAACTATAGGATTTTTTGCAGTGAATTTCTTTACTGAATGAAACATTTATTTGTATTATGTATTTTTAATTTAGTGAATGTCATATAGAGGTATTTTTAAAAGATGATTTTTTTTCCTCTTTATTGTTAGTAAGCATGATTAATACAGCATTTTAAGCAGGGGCACAAGCTGAATAAATCGGTTAAGAGCAAATGATTAGTCGAATAATCGTTTGATTAATTGATTATCAAAATGATCGTTAGTTGCAGCCTTACATCATACCCAAAAAGACTTGAGGCTGTAATCGCTGCCAAAGGTGCTTCAACTAAGTACTGATTTAAGGGTCTGAATGCTTATGTCAATTTGATATTTCAGTTTTTTCTTTTTAATAAATGTGCAAAAATTTTGCAAAAAAGATGTATATTTACCTTGTCATTATGGGACATGAAGTGTAGATTGATGTGAACAAAATTATTTAAAGCATTTTAGCACAAGGCTGCTACATAACAAAATGAAGGGATTTGAATACTTTATAGTACAATGACCCCTTATACAGTGCATTCATAAAAACATACTGCAAGTTTCAGAATTAAAAATTTCCTCACTTCAAAGAGAGCATTTGTTCTCATTCTCATTCTCTACTTTCTGCACATTGTGATGCCACAATGACATTTGCATCTGACCGCCTCCACAACAACACATCAATGGCACCTTTATCTCATCACTTCAGAAGCCCCGCCCAGTGGTGGTGAGCAGCGAGATGGCAAGGAGAGCAGGTCAGTCAAGAGCAGATTGCCATTCATAACAATGGTCTTAAAGGAGAAGCAGCACCAAAACTGAGCATTTCTGACAAAGGGTCAGAATTAGGGTGGAACTGATTACGTTTACAAATATATGACTGTTTATTGTGCAAAAAAAAAAAAACTATGAATAAAAATGCTTTCGAATGGAAACACATCTACCATAAAAGTTAAAAATAGCTAAAGTACATTGTCAGCCTGCTGGTTAAAGCACTAACATTAACTAGTCAACCATTATGATCCATTCCTAGTGCATAAACAAAATCACCATATCACCTATAGATTCCCACCTGTACTGTAAAGCAGTGCTCCTAAACGTATCCAACACTCGAAAGGAGTTACTCGTTCAATCCAACAGACAGGACAAACCAACATCTGGTTTGCTCAGTCAGCTGCCTGATGGGTGGAAAATAGAGCAGAATGTCCCATCTGCAGAGCTGCATATATGAATGCACTGCTGCATAAATAATGCGGCCCATCATCTCCATCAACACATTCACTCCACTTCCAAATCCCTCGAGTGCAGCAGACAGACATGGTGAAGGTTTATTCCCCTCCATCAATACAACAAATGAGCATTAAACTTTCATCAGAACAATGAACACAAAAACCAGTCCTGGCCTGCAGCATTCAGGAATAAGGACATGTTTGAACATCAATGTTATCTGCCTTTAGTTAATGTATTCTAGCTCTGAAGAATAGATCGTTCAGTTGATATGATCAGCTGGAAATGACTCTTCTAAACGTATACATGTCTCTGCCTATAATCTACCAATATTAAAAGGAATATTCCAGGTTCAATTCAAGTTAAGCTCAATTAACAGCATTTGTGGCATAAAGCTGATTGCCAGAAATTAATGACTTGTCCCTTGTTTATTTAAAAAAGAAGAAAAAAAAAAAAAAAGCTCTTATAATAAGACACTTACAATGGAAGTAAATGGGGCCAGTCCATGAACACCAAATTCTCATCACTTTAAAAGTATAGCCACAAGACTTAAACATAAGTATTAACATGATTTTCGTGTGATTAAATTGCTTACTAAACTTAAAGTCTGTGTAAAATTATGTCCAATACTGCAAATTCACCATCATGACAATGAAACTCTATAATCTTGGTATTGGCTATTGTAAAGGGATTAAATGGAAAGGAGGCGGCGAGTACCGGCTTGATGATATAAACGATATTTAATTAAGAACTTAAAGCTAAAACACACACATATGATGGACAGCTGCCCATAAACAAACAAACTCATTCACTCCCTCCCTCCCTCCCCTCAGAGGCTTGATTAGCCTTAAGGGACCAGGTGTGTAGAATCATGACCTGGCCCCACCCTCCGCCCCGCCACAGCTATATTTTTAAACCGATACGTTTCAAGGCCTGAAATTTGAAGCGGGATTATGGATGTTGAGTACAATTTAATGATTCCCGCAAGCTCCATGTTCATAGCACAGGAAATTCGAAAACACTTTTATTCATGTACAAATCCAGGTTGCCTAGCCTTCTACATGCCATCTCCATGTACCACTCCTGATATGAGGGTGCTTCAGCCGACTTCCATCCCCTAAGGATGACCTGTATGCGATCATAACACTAGCTAGGACACAATTTTGTATGCACTTATCCTCTATATTAATGACTGACCCATCGCCTAGAATACAGATTCCTGGGCAAAATGAAATTCGAGTGCCCAATAAATCACACATAAAACTCTGAACCCTCAACCAAAATTCTTGGATCTTAACACACCATCAAAAAACATGGGTTGTGTCCCCATCTTCTGATTGGCATCAGCGGCAGGTGCGTGTGTCTTTAAGACCAAGCCTATACAATCTAGAGGGGGTCCAATAGAGTCACACCAATACATCTCTAGATGCAGACTTGATGTTTTTTAGAATCCTAGCACACACTACTTCCTCCAATACAAAGTTTAAATCTTTCTCCCATAATCTCTTGAGAAGTTGAAGCTCCATCCCCCAGACTCTGAATTAACAGGGAGTAATACACTGATGCCTCATGACCTTTTCCGAAAGCAGCACTCACCACTCCCAGAGTATGAACCATATTTTCAAAGGATCTGATCACTCCTCTCATATAGGTCACAGAGCTTATTAACCTCCCTCCCAATCCACTCTGTCCAGCAGAAAGGGGACTTATTAATACATTACTTTGGGTTCAGCCATATGCTCAAAGCAACATTTAAATAAATGTCTGAATTAAGCCCACCTGCCCACATTACTTGAAATCCTTTATATTAAAAGGTCAAAATGAACTTACTAAAATCACACAAAATACTTAATGCCCTGTTTGAGCCACTGGAAGGCCCCTTGCTGAAAAGCTTTGGATTTAGACCAATTCACTCTGTATCTGAGAACTGAGAAAATTAATTAATAATTCTGTGGAGACAAGGCATAGATCTAGTAAGGTCGGAGACAAATCCGGGCTGATCCAGGCTTGTGTCATGGTTGGCGGACGCTTTTCACTCTTTAATGGTTCCGTATAAACTTCGAGCAAAAGTGGAGTCAGTTCTGTAGCATAAGATCTAAAAAAGCTCAGCGGCAAAGCCATCTGACCCAGGAGTCTTGCCTGTAGACAAGGCCTTAATTACCTCGTCAAGCTCCTCCAAGGTTATCTCAGAATCAAGAGAATACCTTTGCTCAGTTGTCAGTTTAGGGAGTTCTAATGGTTTCACAAAGTTTCTAATATACTCAGCAGTATACAAAAATGTGGAACTATAAAAAGATCAAGATAGAATTCTTTAAAACCATTATTAATATCAATGGGTGAGGTAAATATTTCAGCACCAGCAGATTTCACAGAGGGAATGGTAGAAGAAAAAAAAAAAAAAAAAAAAAAACTCTCCGTTTTATATATTTAGCCAGAAGCTTTCCTGCTTTGTCCCACGACTCAAAATATGACTTGCCCTAAAAAGCCAAAATTCCACCTTCCGTGACAAAATAGAATCGTGTTAATTCCCTAAGGCCATTAGATGACATTTGGTGCTTCAGCACTTTTAATATTCCCTTTCAATTCCACGAGTTCTTGTGCTTTGGATTTTTTTGATGAATGAGGCATACTGTATGATCTGACTCCTAAGAACTTAAGTGCCTCCCAAGCCACGCCCACAGAGGATACTGAGGACCAGTTGGTCTCCATATACACATTGATTTCAGACTTTAGCATTTGTTTGATTTCAGGATTTTGTAAAAGGGATATATTAAAGCACCAACTACATGATTTACTTTTCTCCTTATGTGGCAACATCTCTAAACACCAGAGCATGGTCTGAGACTAAAATGTTTCCAATTGAGCAATCAACAACAGATGAAATGAGGAATTTAGAGAGAGAGAGATTATATATATATATATATATATATATATATATATATATATATATACACATACACATACATACACACACGCACACGCACACACACACACACACACACACACACACACACACCTAAAGGATTATTAGGAACACCATACTAATACTGTGTTTGACCCCCTTTTGCCTTCAGAACTGCCTTAATTCTACGTGGCATTGATTCAACAAGGTGCTGAAAGCATTCTTTAGAAATGTTGGCCCATATTGATAGGATAGCATCTTGCAGTTGATGGAGATTTGTGGGATGCACATCCAGGGCACGCAGCTCCCGTTCCACCACATCCCAAAGATGCTCTATTGGGTTGAGATCTGGTGACTGTGGGGGCCATTTTAGTACAGTGAACTCATTGTCATGTTCAAGAAACCAATTTGAAATGATTCGAGCTTTGTGACATGGTGCATTATCCTGCTGGAAGTAGCCATCAGAGGATGGGTACATGGTGGCCATAAAGGGATGGACATGGTCAGAAACAATGCTCAGGTAGGCCGTGGCATTTAAACGATGCCCAATTGGCACTAAGGGGCCTAAAGTGTGCCAAGAAAACATCCCCCACACCATTACACCACCACCACCAGCCTGCACAGTGGTAACAAGGCATGATGGATCCTGTTCTCATTCTGTTTTCGCCAAATTCTGACTCTACCATCTGAATGTCTCAACAGAAAAGCGAGACTCATCAGACCAGGCAACATTTTTCCAGTCTTCAACTGTCCAATTATGGTGAGCTCTTGCAAATTGTAGCCTCTTTTTCCTATTTGTAGTGGAGATGAGTGGTACCCGGTGGGGTCTTCTGCTGTTGTAGCCCATCCGCCTCAAGGTTGTGCGTGTTGTGGCTTCACAAATGCTTTGCTGCATACCTCGGTTGTAACGAGTGGTTATTTCAGTCAAAGTTGCTCTTCTATCAGCTTGAATCAGTCGGCCCATTCTCCTCTGACCTCTAGCATCAACAAGGCATTTTCGCCCACAGGACTGCCGCATACTGGATGTTTTTCCCTTTTCACACCATTCTTTGTAAACCCTAGAAGATGGGTTCAAAAGTCTCCAAATCCAGTGAAGCGTCAATGTTGCTCTAGGGGGCTTGCACACATTTGCTTCACTATGATCAAGGACGGAGTCCATCAAAAGACTAAAGTCTCCTCCCAATATTAATGAGGGGTGCCAGTGGCTTGAAATATTCCTTCAAGATCTATAAAAAAAGCCCTTATCAACGTTAGTTGCATAAATATTAGCCAAAATAAGACTTTGTCCCTGAATTTCAGCTAAAACAATAATTACTCTTCCTAATTTATCTTTAATCCTTTTGAGATATTTGAATTGTAGATATTTGCTTAGTGTAATGACTCCCCTGATCTTACTCAAGCCCAAAAAAAAAAAAAAAAATGCCCACCACATATCTTTCCAAATTGTTCAGCTTCCTGCGGAGAAAGGTGCGTTTCTTCATGAAAAGAGATTAGGTTGAGGCGAGTGGTCAGGACATGTCATTGAATTGCAAACTGCACACCATATGCACTTTTAGAACAAAACAATCCTTTTATTTGTAATGTAAGAGTTCTGATGGATGGATTACACAGAGCTTGATTGTCCAATAGGGAAATGGTTATTTCACAGAGCCATCATGCATGGAAAAACTTCTTATTAGAAAAGCATCATTGATTTATCCAAAGCTTGGTGCTCAAATCAGGATGATGCAAAATAGAAACACTGTAATAAGACAGTGCTGGTGCTCAGCAACACACATAAGCATGTATTCTCAGGGCACACACCCTGCGTATTTCCGTCAGGTCCACGGCAACCTCTTCATTACTGCTCAACTCAGACGCCTTGTTTAGCAAACCTTGATTAGCTGAATGAACTTTCTCGATGTGTCAAAACATCTCCAGGTCATCTTTCACGCCAAAATCAAACGAAAGGCATAATAAACGCTAATTTCTTAAAGACAACGAAGCCTATTTTTAGGACAAATTAAGATTAAAATGTCAGTAACTGTAATTTTTTTTACAAGAATTTAAAATGTAATGCCCTACACAATTTTTTTTTACTAAAAAGTAATTAGATTACACCTAGCACTTTTGCTTACTGTTCAATAATGAAAATCTAATGAGTATCACCACTGAGAATCATAAATGAAGCAAAATACATATTAGGCCATATGAAGACCTCAAAATACTTCCTACGAAATCTAAATGGGTGTGATGTCATTTAGAACCAAATCTAGTCAAAAAGATGCTTTTGCATTCATTTGTAGGTGTGACCTGCAGCTCCACCTACCTTGAGGTAGATGGCAAATTTTTTTAATGTTGTTAGTGAGTCAAACCCAGTCAAAATAAACACATCGATGTGCAGAGTTATTAGCGAGCTGGTCCAAATGTACATACATCTGTACGATTGATTGCTTCGAGACATTTTCCAAGACCAAGTCATGTGATTTTTTTTTAGTCTACTAAAAGGAATAAAATCTTCTCAAATACTCTCAAGTACCCATTCACTCATGTGTCATCTGCAGAAAAGCCATTCACACATCAATTTATTTTGTTCTGCACATTAACACTTTTATACACTCACCCTTTCAAAAGGTATCAGTATCATCATAAATTACAAACACTATACCGTTGCTCGGCTGTTTAGAACTTCTTTTTACCCCTGAACGAAGAAGAACTTCTACAGAAGTATATTGATGCCTTTCAAATGAGAATTTGGGGGTAATGGATTATGCTTAGAATTATTTGTTAGATTTTGGGGTGAAATATGACCCGGACATGTTTTTGTGAGATATACCTATATGTATTTTGACATTTTTGAAATGTTCATGCCCTGCAATGATCTTTGGGATGGGCTTGGGATACAAAAATCTGCCAGGAAAATCTTAGCATGTATTCAAATCTCACTACTCTTACAGCAGTAAAAGAGGGTAAGAGAGGAAAACTAGTCATTTCACTCACATTGAATTTCAAAGAATTCATGAAATGGGATACCAGAGAATATTAATTATTGCCACTGTTTACGGTGTTAAATATCATGTAAACAAAGCGTCAGTTTCCATAAAGGCAAAGCAGTGGTTCTTGCTGCATTTTCATTGGCAGTGTGCCTTTTCCATGTTGGTGTCTTCCTACATTTCAACCTAAACATTTAGGACCAAACCAGCAACACTTTCTGATTGTGGCTACAGCCGACAGAATGTTGCAGTTGAGTAGAGAATACAAACGATGCATAAATTGCAGTAATACAGAACAACAAGAGCGTGAAAAGTGGATAAATGCACTTTTCAAAAATCTGGCCTATTCAAGGATTCATATGTTATTACAGCATCTCCGTCGACAGGAAGAAGTCGACATTCCACCAACACTTGGTGGAATATCAACACTGTTCTTTCCATACACATAGGAGGTTCTCCCCATGCCAAGTACTTAGACACGACACAACAGGGTCTACAGGAAATCACACATTTACCACTTGACAAGTGCACACTCATACGGTTACTAGGGCTGGTTGGTATGACGACATATTCCGTGCAAAGAAAAAAAGTATCACCTGGTAGAGATTTTGCTATATCGTGGTAGAACCCTTTGCACAGCCATCAGTAGTCAGACTCGCTATTTACATGTGAGAGCGTCAAAGAAACATGGAGTAATACGAAAATACAGAAGACGAGCTTGTTGTTAAGGGGTACTTTTGTTAATAAAGCACAATGAAAACTTTTATGATAATTAATGTGCTATAAATGTGTCATGTCGGCTTTGAATGCAACTCATCCAATCAGAATTGAAAGTCAGAACAATCTGTTTTAAACTATTAGTTTAAGTGTTTTGAGTCTTTTGTTTTCAACTCAAGTAAAAAAATAAGCACACATACCGCCCCAAAGTATCCTTAATGTAATGCAAAAATGTCACGTTTTATTGTTACACAATCTAAAAGATTGATTTATTGATTTATATATCGTGATTTAAAAATGACTCGTTCTGTGACGTAATGCTGCCTTCACATGCTATATGAATTATCGTAAATACTGTCAAGTCGTAATTACGACTGAGAAATTTGGAGATAACTTTGCTACCCAAGTTTCCAAATTGGTAGGAGATTGTGACAAGTTGGAACATTCAACATGGTGGTGGAGAGTACGGTTTCTGTAGTGAATGATACATTTTATTCCTTTTTCTTAATAAAGCTAATTACAAGCACTTGCCATTTCTGTAATATTTATTTATCTATATTACTTATGGAACCCAAAATTAACATGCATCAAATGTATAATATCTGATGCATATTTTACATTTCTACACTGTGAAAATAGCTTGTTTTTGACCAAAATTCCATTATCATCAGCAAGTAACAGAGTAAAAAGTATTTTGGTGACAAAATAAAAGTTCCTCAAGAAATATGTATGAATGAACCGGCAATGTTTCCTGTTCTTTCTGACAACAAAGCACTTGAACTCAACTGATGCATAATTGCCATTTTAGAAGTGGGAAGTAGGACAATTTTGATGAAGGCAGCAAAAGGTTTTGGTCATATGCCTACCCTACTGGTAACAATTGGCTTGAAATGAACATTTTACACGGCTTTAAATTAAATGTGTCCATTAAATATATTTGCTTATAGCAAAAGTCCTTAGGAATATATGTAAGCTCCTTCAACTACAGTTATACAGTTTCACCAATGGAAACCCTTTGTTGAACTGTTACAAAGCTTAACTGAATAACATGCAATGTTTAAATTACACAACTACTCAAATTAAGTTTCATGAATTTCAGGCAGGAAGTCATTGCAGATGTCATTCAAAGATCACAATTACACCACGCAAAAAACCTAACAAAAAGATACACAAGAGTGACAGGATGTCTGCAAGAATTATTTGGTGAAAAAGTGGTAACTTCTATAAAAAAAACAAAAACAACAATGGTTCACATACGGACTATAACACACTGCATCTCCTAATTAATCAAAAAGTGTGGTTAGCAGTGAATAAAGTCATAACAAAAGAGGTTGGACTGAAGAATGAGACTTCATGACTATTTTATGGCAATATTCAACATTTAAAAGGTAAGACCTGACACAATATGCATTCCAAAGTTCCCTCAACCAATCCAGTGTGACATCCAAACATTGCATTTTCGTTCTATAATCCTTTTTTTTTAATCTGACCTTTAGTTTGTTTACCCTGTAAAATTTCTCTTTCCATTTTGTGGGTGATATTTAGTGTATAATTTGTGGTATTAATATAAGTAATAAATTACGCTTTTATATCTAGATTTTGGAGCTTGCTTATGCAAAATTCTCTTTACGAGGCTACGGTGTGATGGGTGGTTTTCTGAGTGTTGCTACTTTTTTATTGTTTTTTTGCCGTGTTACTAAGGCTCGGGTGGCTTCTTAAAAGTTAAACCAGATGAAAACAGAGTTTAAACTTAAAAGTACCAGCCTGATTTATGTGACCATGGTAACATTTTTGCAAACCAAAATTACAGGTTTTGCTGCAGATTGGCTGCAGTTTCCAAGTGAAATGTCCAGCAGGGGCCGCCAAAAACAAGTGAAATGTTGTAATCAGACCAGGTTAAGGTGGATTTTAGATGGAGGTTTTAATTAGAAAAATATAGCTCCCTACCCTAATATTTCAACCTAAATCTAACCAATAGTGTCCTAAAAAGATAAATGAGAGATGAGCAAAGCAGATATCCTTAGCCTAAACCAAACCAAATGTGATTTAAGAGCATATTCGACATAAAAAGCACGTTATTTCGTGTTGCTTCTGTGTCACTTTGGTTTTACTTTTACTTTTGTTTCTAGAATCCTTGGCTGGGCTCGAATCACTGTCTTCCAAGTTTAAAGTCCAATCCTCCATCAGGTGAGCCAACGCGTAAGCTAATCATGTTTGAATAAGTGTGTAAATGTAGGTGAGTCTGTAATACAAGTGTTAAAATGAATCGATTTTTAAATAATGCGTTGAGTAAAAGTGTTTCGAAATCATAAAGCAGTGTGTGAGTAATACTGTAGATTGAAAAATACATGTTTAGAAATTCACAATCAGCCATTGTAGTCATGACTTGTGTGAAAGTGCAAAAAAAAAAAAAAAGTTGTTGTAGGACCTCTAGGGGTAATTTCAACAGGAAACTGCAGTGAAGCGTTAAATTTTACGTTAAATAATCATTTGTCACAGTGGACACAAAAGGGTGGAACGAGTTAAGCACTGAAATGTAATACTAAGATTTAGTAGTAGTTCAAATCTTTAACCCTACATACGAGCAATAATAATAATAATAATAATAATAATAATAATAAGTGATGGTTGCCATGCCTACGCATTCATACCATAATGACTTGAAATACACACAAAGAAACAGCAGTGTGAGAAACTAGTAGAAGGTAACGCAAGGACAATACCTTGGGGTAGTCCAGCTCAAAGAACGTCTCCAGATTGTTTATTAGATTGGGGTCCACACCCTTGAGGGGCTTCAGCAGCGAGACCCCAGCCAGTTTACTGTATGGTAGCTTGTCTGTGGCCTTCTTGTTGAGATGCAGACGGCTGCAAAGCAAAAGAGAAAATGAATCAACTTTTAAAGACAACAATTTTTATTTCACGATTCCGGCATCTTATTCACAGGCTCCAACATCTGCGTGTACATCCGTGCCAGAAGCATTGTTCCTTTTACTAATTTCAATCTGAGGATTCCTCAGATCATCTGGCAAACATCGGGAAGCTGGGATGTAGCCCATTTCGGCAGTTGCAAATACTTATGAAAATTCCTTTCAAGTATTTTTCTCTTAATAATAAAACAAGCTGCAATGTTGTGCCATGAATTAAGTTTTTCATCAGCTGTTCTTAGCTCATCAGCTGACAGACAGACTTGACAGTAGTCGGTACCGATACCAGTAAAATGTAATGATTCTCGATACCAATTTTGAGACCACAAATTTTTTTTTTATAAATATGCTATTGAACACAATCCTTTAGCCAATTTAACAAAGTTAAATGAATCAATGTAAATAATAAATGAAAACAATTGCATATTTCTTTGAAGAGTTTCTCAATTAAGTGAACAATGCTTCAAATGTTTTATTAAGTAGGACCTTATGAAATCAGTTATTTTTCTAAATAAAATTTTTCCTACCAAACTCTGTGTTTTCCGTTCCATTATTTAAAGTTAAAACACACATTGGTCTTATTTTTGTTAAATAAACTGTTGCACAACAGAGCATGACATTATAAATGAAAACATTGATAAAAACTTCTATTATGTACAACAGCACTCTTGCTTGTGAGATATTGCTGAAACAAAATAATAATAAGAAGAAAATTGACTGTAGCTTCACACTTCCGGTTAAGACGTTGGTTATATGGCGGAGTCCGATTATTAATGCGTGTAAATGTGCACTCTCTTCTGTCATCTACCACAACAAGCGCAGCGTAAGATGCTCATTATACGTGTTGTTTTGATCGGTGTGTGTTTTCAGTGTATAAACGGCTTCACATATTCACATGTGTGCGGAAGTGCACAGCACATGCATACTGTATTAATTTACTTAATTTGGCTGTTTAATATTCGGACAGTTTAAAATTCCGGTGGACACATCACTATTTTAAATTGAATAACAGTCCATTTCAGTGTAAAAGGAGTAATGACACGTGGCCATACGTTTTTGTGCCGTCTGTCTTTCAGACATGGCGCAGGGACTGAATTGAGTCAGTGCTCGGTAGTACGAATCTTGACACCTCTTTACGCAGATATGAAACGAACAAAGTGATATGTTGTTGTTCAGCTCATTTCTTAGAACTGAAAGACAGAAAGCCAACCAAAACCATTGACAACATTCACCACAGTGTGCAATCAGTCTAATTGTACATAATTTAAAAGAATTTCAGTATGCACTATGGCCTACATACTGTGCAAGCACACAATAACATCTAGACATGCAAGAAGTCCTAGGTCACAATAATTTACTGTTTTAACTTGCAATATATAGTTTAGAACAAAAATTATGGACTGCTTAGTGTGACTGATGGCAAATAATTCATCTTCTATGCGACGTATGTTTGCAATGAAACAACTGATCCAACTGGTTAGTTACAGAAGTTACTGTATTTTCACTTTGAGAATATTTTTCATTGTTACACATATTAAAGGAGGAAGTCTACAGTGCTCAAACTGTCCAGTGTCATTCTATTAAATGTATTTTACAGTCCCAGTGGATCTGGTTTTAATAATTATAATGGCTATATTTGGATCTAACACAGCTATGAGAGTATTAGCACCTCTCTGACCCAGCTTCAGTACATAAAGCACAACAGGGCATTCCTGGATGACTGTTAATATATACAAATATTCTTGACGATTGTTTGCATTCTTGTCTGTGCAAGAGAATCTTGTTCTTGGCTTGATGGCGCAACGCTCCAAGGCCTTTTAAGTTAAAGGAATAGTTCACCCAAAAATTATTATTATTTTTTTTTTTTTTTTTTTTTTTTTTTCACAATTTACTCATCTTCATGACATTCCAAATCAAACAGGACGATTTTGACTTCTTAAGAAAGAAAGTCATATGAGTGTAGAATGTCATGGGGGTGAGTAGGTCAATGATAAAATAATATAATTTGTGTCAGTATACAGAGGCACTTTTTTCTTAATTGCACAGCAATTCCAGCACACTCTGGTTTTCAGGAACGGCACTTTTGCACTTCCTATCACTCTATTCCTGTCTGAGGGGTCTGGAGTCTCTCCTAACACACTTGCCAGCACTCCACAGAACAAGCGAAGAAGCTTCCAAGACAGTCACATCCATTAAAAGTTAGGAGACAGACAGACACAGACACACCTCTCAATGAGCATTCAATGTCAGCAATAATGTTACCAGCTGCAGAAAACTAGAGTATCTGGCAACCTGACAATTATAGACAGAGCATGTTTGCTCCTCTGAGATTGGTTTGTCAATCTTGACTGCCAAAACATCCCTATTGAAGCAGCTGTCCGCAGTATTTTTTGAATACCAAACAATGGACTGGCAAGGATCGACCAAAGCCAACTCCCTGGAAAGTTTAAGGTCTGGTGTTACCAGTTCATACTCTACAGGAGTGTGGCCCCTGAAAATGAGTGAGATTCCCTCATCAACTGTAAGTAGGATGGACGGAAAAGCCAACTCATTCATCCGAAAGTGGTTGGGGTTGCCACGGTGCCTATCTGAAACCGGTCTATTTGGAAAAAACATGCTGCAGCTGCCACTGCAGTCTATACAGTTGGGCTACATGCAAGAAAAGACCAGGTTGGTTCTCGAGCTGAGGGAGTCCACAGACGAGGCAGTAAAGAACGCAAATGCCAAGGTTCCTACTGGCCGCAAGTGGAATGCCCAAACCGAGGTCGATCAAGCTGTCGGTCGGCTTCAACACCGGGAGATCATGGGCAGAGTTCAGGTAGGAAGAGCAGGTCTAGGATGGGGAGAGATGCCACGCTTGTGGTCCAAGGCCAAATCGCAAGCAAAGGAAGGAGATGGTGGTAGCAGAGGTGACGAGGATGGAGGAAGATCGCTACAAAATCAAGGCCGTGGCGCAGGGTCGACAAGGAAGCTGGACAACCTGGGAGGGAATCATGAACCAGAACATCAGTTGGTCAGACGTGTGGAAGATCCCACAGGCAAGACTTAGCTTCCTTATTCGGTCAACCTACGACACGCTTCCCTGCCCTCGGAACCTCCATCAGTGGTTTGGGAATGAAGAATCCTGCGTACTCTGCAATGCTCCCAACGCAAGTCTCCAGCACATCTTGGCAGGCTGTAAGATCGCTCTCTCACAGGGACGCTACAGATGGCGCCACGATCAGGTCCTGAGAAAGCTAGCCGAAGTACTTGAGGAGTGTCGACAGGGTAGCAAACAACCACCATCAGCAGAGGACCCCACCATCTTTGTGTCGGAAGGAGGGGTAAGGAGAAGCACCAGATCAAGAGAAACAGCAAGGCCCTTCTCCCCCAACCAGGAGTGGGACATGAGGGTTGACCTGGATAGGCAGCTCCGGTTCCCCACGGAGATAACCACCACACTTCTCCGGCCAGACATAGTGGTGTGGTCATCCAAGGCGAGATCGACGCACCTAATTGAGCTCACTGTACCACTGGAGGAGGGGATTGAGGCCGCTTTCGAACGGAAGAAGAACAAGTACTCAGAGCTCGCTGCCGAGTGCCGGGAGGCTGGCTGGAAGACGACCATCCACCCGGTGGAGGTCGGATGCCGAGGTTTCCTTGGGGTATCAACCATACGCCTCTTGAGGGAAGCAGGAGTGAGCGGAGGGAGGCTAAGGAGGGCAACAAAGGATCTGGCAGAGGAGGCAGAGAAAGGTAGCTTTTGGCTCTGGCTGAGGAGGAAAGATAGGTGTTGGGGGAAGAACATCTAACCCCAGATAACAGCAGCAGGGAGAACAGCTATCAGCTGCAGGGGGTGACAGGGAGACGTCCCTGTCACTGCTCCGCCACCAGGAGACGTTCCAGAATTAAAGGAGCGAAACGTCGGTGAACGGTGGTTTCTGGCTGATGACCTTGCAGCTGACCCATGGGCACTGGAGGAGGTGCGACAGGCAGCAATGCCCAGCAGGTGGTAACATCTTCCTGTGCAATTACTGATTATAAATTACCCTACTACAATTGAAATCAGTAATGTAATATAAGAAATAGAATCTGATTACTTTTGGATAACTTATTGTATGTTTCACTGAAAAATGTAGCCTAATCATTAATTTTCAGCCAGATCTCAAGAACATTTAAGTGACTGTGGCAACATTTTCGCAAAACATGCTTCATTACACGTTTCACTGCAGTTTCCCAGTGAAATGTCCAGAGGAGGCACCAAAAGCATGTGATATGATGTTGAAATCAGATGGAAGTATTAATGAATAAAAGATTGCTCCCTAACCTAAACCTAACTGAAAGTGTTGTAAAAGTAATTGCAACATGACAAGCACATTTTCTGAAGCAACCACGTAATTTCATGTCACTTCTATAATAAACGTGTCAGCATGCGTGCTTGGCGGGGTTCGAACAATTTCACCACAATTTCAGGTAAGCTATCGTGCAAGCTAATCACGTTGGAATAAATGTGTAAACGTAGGTGGGTTTGTAATACAAGCATTAAAATGTATAATTTTTCAAAAAATGCGTTACGCTTTCAATATCAAAAATTAAGCATTTAAAAAGTAAATCAGCCATTTAAATCAGTTGTTGTAGCGCCTCTAGCGGTAATTTCTCTAGGAAACTGCAGTGAAACGTAGAAAGCGGAATATAAAACTCAAGTTTACAAAAATGGTAACGTTAGTCTATGACACTAGGTTGTTAATCTTTCAGTGCATTTAATAGTAGGCCAATGTGTGAAGAACAGTCACTCTAAAAAATATTTTTGCCTATTTTTAGGATTTACGCATTTCAATTTCATAACATTACAAATTGAATTGTGTAATTTTTCATAAAACTCAATATTAATAAAACTTAGGGTTGTTCATTTGATTTTGTTATTAAATTAAAATGTGTTAGTAAAAATTAAAATGATTTTTTGGGGCTTTATATAAAATGTATTAACCAATTAGCAGTCCTTATTTACTTCTAAACATTAGTAAATATGAAATCCAACATTAGCTTGATATTTGTCAGTCACTGATTAAAATTAAGGTGCATAAAGTGTAGGGATGTCCCGATACCATTTTTGTGAGAAAAATGCTCTATAATTTTCTATAATTTTAACAAATCTCTAATTCAAAGTATTAATCTTTGGCAGGTAGCTCATCCTGCACCATTTGCGCTACAGACATGAATAATAACTCAAATCATACAGCTTATTGAGGAGAGGTTTCTCCAGGCAGACGATAAAATGGGCAAACATTTCCTGTATACTAATATTGAAGGAGGCACACGATCGCCTCGGTTTGATGGCAAGTTGTAATAATAGTAGCACAAGATGGTAGGAAATTGTTGGCTCGTACAAAAGCTTACAACTTTTACTCCAACAGGAAAAAAAAAAAATTAGAATACATTGTTCACTGGGTCATTTTATTTTTCTCTAAGTTTAACCTCTAACTAGAGGTCGACCGATATGGGCTGTTGGTCGATATGGTTTAATGGCCGTTGCTGATATTCAGAGAGCAGGGTGGCCAATAGGCCGATGCAATGTTGATATATAACACCGCTTAATATTAGTAAATAACATCAACATAAAATTGCTAAAAAAAACACAATTAGAAACTCCTATTTAGCACTATAATTTACCCAATTTCACACAAAACTTTAACTTTGTAAAAAGAATCTAAAAAAATGTAATTGTATTTTTAAATGGTAGATAGCAGTTTCTTCTGATTTCTGTTTAGTCATCAAATTTTTGTCATTTATTTGCCACATGAAGAAATTGTTAATATATTAGGAAGAAAATAACAGTACACAGAGTTCATCAACCATGGATGGCATGTCCATGTTAGCAATCGCATTTTCTCAAAAAATACAGAATCAAATCAATTGTACATACAGTGCATAGTGAATAAGACATTTACTCATAGCACACATGAAGCACTTTATTAACTATGAAGTTGAACCAGAGATTATTTAGCAGAGAAGGGCCACTTCTATTAAAATTAATGGGAGAAATTAGAACATACAACTGCAGTCAATGGATGTAAACTGGTGGCAAAAAGTTTGGAATAATGTACAGATTTTGCTCTTATGGAAAGAAATTGGTACATTTATTCACCAAAGTGGCATTCAACTGATCACAACGTAAAGTCAGGACATAAATAACATGAACAATTACAATTTGAAAAATGTTTCAGATCTCCTTAAACTTCTTCAAAGAGTTCTCATAAAAAAAAAAAAAAATTCTCCATGTGCAGCTTTGCAGATCTTTGGCATTCTTGCTGTCAGTTTGTCCATATACTTGGGTGACATTTCACCCCACGCTTCCTGCAGCACCACACCATAGATCCCATAAAAATCAATGGTGTTAAGATTCATAACACTCAGGGGGGCCTGGGTAGCTCAGTGGTTAAGACGCTGGCTAAAACCCCTGCAGCAATGTGCGCAGCAAACCACGTGATAAGTTGCGTGGGTTGACGTCTCAGACGTGACGGTAGCTGGGATTCGTCCTCCGCCACCCCGATTGATGCACAACATGACCACGAGGACTTAAAAGCGCATCGGGAATTGGGCATTCCAAATTGGGTGAAAAAGGGGAAAAACTAGTGTGGAAGTGGTCATATGATTACAAGTTGTCATGAGACTATGTTGGACCCAATCCCTATCTAGGGACCAGAATATCATAGAGAAATGGGGTTGGGCACTTTTGGACAATTAGCCAAAACAGCCACCTAGAACATCCTAGCAACACTTTAGCAATTGTATTATTGCAACACCCTGACAAGTGTCCACAACACCCTAGCATTGTAGCAGGGATTTATACATGGGGGCCATGGAAACCTCTCACAATTTCTTCAGAAAACGTCAAAATCTAGATAAAATAATTGTCAGCAAACACCCCTTTTTTATGCCAATCCAATGCGAGGCAGCATGTGGCAAGCACAACTTCCAAAACGTATGCAAAGATGAAAGGGTTACATAAAGAAGATTTTACTACATAGATCCCATCACACCCGGTCAAGCGTACGTTGAGGAACCAGGAAATGCAGCACACGAGGACACTCTATATAACTCAGACCTGGAGGTCAATATAATGAAAGTGTATATAATGAGCCACTTTCAGATTCTCCAGATGGGGTTTTACACAGACCAAATGGACAAATGTGACTTGGTTTTCTTTCATTTAGTATTGAATGTTGAGTTGAGAAAACTACTGGATAGGCTGGATTTTCTTTATTTATTTTCAGCTTGATTGCATATTGTAAGGTTTGATAAGTTTTTCACATGATTCAACACTCATTTCAAGTCTAGTTTCAGAAATACCTGTGTATTATTCAGTAGAAGCGGAGTGTGATAAGAGTCAAGTCAGCTAACATGACACACATTACTGAAGGTGGAGGAAACGCCTAACCCAAAGTTTCCTGGTAACCAAAGTTCAGTTCAGTATAGCTTCCTTAGTATCATATGCCTACTTGACCTGTTCTGAGCTGAATTCGAACCGGCACGGGAGGCAGGCACGCTAACGAGGAGGATAAAGGCTACAACCGCTAGCGTTATTTGCTAGTGCACTACTTGAGGCCAGGGGAGTTACACATACACATACTGCACAGCATGTACCAGCTGGCTCCCGTTACACCTACACTACCTGCCAAAAGTCTTATAAATAAGTTTGAGCATTTAATCATATGTGTTTTGTGCCTAGTGATGTCAAAAGTACAGGTACTTCGGCACCAAGTCGATACTAAAATAAAAATTATTCGGCTCAACTTGGTCCCCGTGCGCTGTCTAACTGACACACTGACTGGCTGCTTTTAAATGCTCACATGCTTAATTGAGCACGTTTTCTGTGACTCCTTTTACACTGAAATGGACAATCAAATTAAAATTGTGAAATGTCCGAGTGTGATTATTAAACCGCAAATTAATGTGATTTCATTAAATAAATATAGAGTCTGCATGTACTGCAGGCAGTAAAGTGAATGTGTGAAGTTGCTCATATTCTGAAAACTCAATTTTATTGCTGTGCTTGTGGTAGTAGATGACAGAAGAGAGCACTCATTCACAGTGAAGCATGCAGCTCCTGCTGACAATATTTATATAATTAAAATGCAGGATTTTGCAAATCAATACTCACACTAGGTCATAAAACCAATATCTTTTCCCGAGGTGTGAAACTACCATCAAAAACACAGAGACAAAAACGCAAGCTTGGTGTGTGTAATTTAAAAAAAATTGTGATGGAAATATGTTAATAGTGTTTAGTAAAATGTATTTTATTTTTGAACTTATATCTCACAAGCAAGAGTGCCGCTGTACTAAATAGAAGTTTTCATCAATGCTTTTATTTATAATTTGATGTTTTTTTGAGCAGCATTTTATTAGACAGAAATAAGAGCAATGTTGTGTTTTACATTATGTTGTGAGGATCTTTACTAGAGCACTTCATTTAAAAATGGAATTGTTTCGTTGAAAATAATTATTCTATTTTTAAGCTTTCAAACAAGGAATTCAGAAAAAAAGAAAGAAAAATGGAATTTGGGGGGGGGGAAAAAAAATGTATACAACTGTGGCCAAAAGTATTGGCAGTGACATACATTTTGTGTTTTGCTAAGTATGCTTCATCAGTATTTGCAGATTATTTTTTCAAATTTCTATGGTATACTGGAAAACTATGAAAAGCATTTCATAATTTTTAAAGGCTTTTATTGGCAAAAACATTCAATATTTGCAAAGAGTCAATATTTACAGTGTTGACCCTTGTTCTTCATAACCTCGGCAATTCGCTCTGGCATGCTGGATATCAGCTTCTGGGCCAAATCCTGACTGATGGCGATCCATTCTTGACTTATTAGTGCTCGGATTTGGTCACAATTTGTGGGCTTCTGCTTGTCCACTCGCCTTTTGTGGATTGACCACAGGTTCTCTATGGGATTAAGATCCGGGGATTTGCCTCGCCACGGATCCAAAATTTCAAAGTAATGATCTCCGAGCCACTTCATTATCACTCTTGCCTTGTGACATGGTGCTCCATCTTGCTGGAAAACGCACAGATCATCACCAAATTGCTCCTGGATCGTTGGGAGAAGTTCCTCTAGCAGGAAGTTTTTATACAATTCTTTATTCATGGCAGTGTTTTTGAGCAGAATTGTGAGAGAGCCCACTCCCTTGGTTGAAAAGCAACCCCACACATGGATGGTCTCAGGATGCTTCACTGTTGGCACGACACAGGACTCATGATAGCGTTCACCTTTTCTTCTCCGGACTATTGATTTTCCAGATGTCCCAAACAGTCGGAAGGGGGCTTCATCAGAGAAAATAACATTGCACCAGTCTTCTGCTGTCCAATCCTTGTACTTCCTGCAGAATTTCAGCCTGTCCTTGAGGTTTTTCTTGGAGAGAAGTGGCTTCATTCTGCCCTTCTTGACACCAGGCCATTGTCCAATAGTCTTCGCCTCACTGTGCGTGCAGATGCACTCACACCAATCTGCTGCCAATATTGAGCAAGCTCTGCACTGGTGGTGACATGATTCCGTAGCTGACTCCTCAGGAGGAGACGGTCCTGGCACTTGCTGGACACTCTGGGACATCCTGAAGCCTCCTTCACTGCAGTTGAACCTCTCTCCTTGAAGTTCTTGATGATCCGGTAAATGGTTCTTTCAGATGCAATATTCTTTGCAGCAATTTCCTTGCACGTGAGGCCATTTTAATGCAAAGAGATGATGTCTGCACGTATTTCTTTAGAGGTAACCATTGCGAACAAGAACACAATGATTGGAAGCACTTCTTCCCTCCTTTTATAGCAATCAGTCTGCTCTTATAATCCAATCAGAATGATCGAGTGATTTCACCTGACTAGTACTCTTTCCCAGGTGCTGCTGATATGATTAGTGAAATTATGTTAGCTGGTCATTTTATGTCAAGGCCAAAAAAACAGTGAAATTTGAAAGTTTTTTTTTGGCCAATGAAGCTTTTTGCAATTATTTAAAATGCATCTGATCACTCTGCACAATAATCTAGAAACAATGTGAATCAACACCACAACAACTGAAGCAGAGAAATATGTGAAACACAAAATGTACATCATTGCCAGTACTTTTTGCCACGGCTGTAGAACTTGAAGCAACGTTAACTGAGAGACACTCGAAGGAAACATGCCATTGTTTTAACTTACTATTTACATAATTAACATTTTAATAAGCCAAAGGAGTGTGTTCAATAGCATATTAACTATTTTTTCTGCGGTATCAAAATTGATATGGAGAATCGTGACATTTCATTGGTATAGGTACCGATTACTGATTTTTTTGGGGAAGGTGACAACTAATTGTGCCTTCATAAGAATTTATTTACAATTTTTTTTTTCGTTCAGTTCAGTTAGTGAATGTAAACAGCCAACAAGCATCAAAAAAAATCTGATATATGGCAATATATAGAAAACACAGAAGAAATATGTACATATATTATTTTCAGATACAATTAATTTATGGCCATATACTTGTATGAGATCATACATCTGAACTCCCTCACTACTGTTAAATATCAGGTAGCTTTGATTTTAAACCTTTTCAGACCTTTTCATTTGCGTTAGTTCATAACTTTACTGCTATTCTAAAACGTGCAAAATAGTTCATTTTTAGAGCATATGCAGTGTTGTATGCAGTGGAGGAAGAGAGCGATTCATAGAAATCTGCAGATGTTCACATAGCACACGTAGACATCTAAAGTTAATGCGTTCTGAACATCTTTAAACAAAAACATAACATTAAATATATAAACAATCCATGTTAAAAACCTTAAAAGCCGGTGGTAGGTGTGTCTACTGAAGCTAAACTAACTGAAGTAGCTTTGACTCCCACCGTTGAGAATTAATGACAGAACCTTGAGAAATCAAACCCACGACTGATTTTAACAGGGTATTTGTTAGTTTTGATTAGCAAAACTTACGAATAAAGCACCATAACGCGAATACTGCGCAGTTGCTATGCTAACAATCATCGCTAGTGATATGAATCGCCATATGAAACTAATGTGTCTACGATTTACATAAAATTAATAAAGGTTCAATAAAGTGCCAGCTGTGTTAGTAGTACGAATATTTCACAGAAATAATTATCTGTCTTTAACAGATATCCGCATTGAAGGCGCGAGACGGCGAAGTGGAAACCCATGCTTCATCCTGTTAGCCATATATACATACCCATACACCCCAACACCGCAAGCGTGCGACGCAAGCATAACGCTCCCGTTATAATCTACCAATCTGTCTACGCTACAAACGCGCGATCAGCTCCGTAGGTTACAATAAAAGCGTTCTAGTGTGTCGCTTTTAAACTGATCAATGATGCCACATTCACAGCAATACACTCACTTACACGTAAATGATGGACACGAAGTGCATGAGCCAGAGGACGATAAATAGGATAAATCCGAAGATGGAGAAGCCTTGTAATGCTAAATCGAGCAGGGCCATGGCTTTCCTGTGTCCGGATGCGGTGACACCTCTGTTCGGCACCTAATGCTGAAAGCGCACACACTCACGCACACCGATTCAGACGACTGCGCTGGGTTGTTGAGTTGAGTTGAGTTGAGCTGAGCTGAGCTGAGCAGAGAGGGCGGGCTGCAGAGGTGGGCGGTGGACGGAGTTTATCTGATTGCGCATAATTCAGGGGCGTTCCCGAATTGATCCCACTAATTATATAATTTCTAAATTCAGAAATAGTCATTCTAACTTTTCTGTAAAGTGAATCTTGATTCAGTAAATTATCTCTTCCTTATATATCCTTTAGTTCGATTTTTTTTTTTTTTTTTTACAACAGTCATACGTTTGCCTTCACATATGTGATGCATTATATTATTTATCTCATCATGATTCACAAGAATAGTCATTGTTATAATTTTAATGACAAATTACCATATTCGTATCAACTTTTAAAGTACAAAATATCCAAAAATGTATAACAACTGTCAAATTGTATTAAGAGTTATTGAACACCTCATGTTTATTGTATTTTTCTTTTTGTTTTCAACGTTTCTCTTCATTGTTTATTGTTATCATCCTGTGCTGTTTGTTATATATATATATATATATATATATATATATATATATATATATATATATATATATATATATAATATTATTATTATTATTATTATTATTATTATTAAAGATTACTCAATTCAGTTTGATGGAATTTTGTTATGAAATTGAAATGCGTAAATCTTACAATTATTATTTTTTTGAGTGTATGTTTGTCTTGTAACTTTCAAACTTTTATGATGAGTCATTATGACTAAAATTATTAATTAAAAACTATTTTGTTTGTTTGTTTGTTTGTTTGTTTTTCATCACCTGTTGTACTTTTAATTGTTTTTAAATATTTTTGGTCACTTGTTTATGGACTCCGAAATATGTTTATATCAGCATTTTCTTGTGATATATAAATTGAATTTTACCTGCATTTTTCTCTTACTTTATAGGCTACTGCAAAGCAGACACCAGGGGTTAATGTAATGTAAGGTTTATTAATCATTAATCTTTGTTTAAAATATTGCATTAAGTTTTATTAATCAGTAATCTGGGTTTCATGCAGGGGAGACTGGGGCTAATTGTCACACTTTTTACTCTGGTGAATATTTCTGCTGAGTAGGTTTTGTTTTGAAAGTCAATTTCTGTACAGGCACATACAGGTCTTGGCTGCAAAAGTTATTGCAACTTTTTACTGTTATTGCCCAGGAAAAATGAATTGCCACATTGGTTCATTGTGCATACAGCCCATGTGGCAACTCCCCCATGTGTTTAGCAATTACCCCTCATCTCCCGTGTTGTTTGACTGCTTTACATGTTTCTACCTTGCAATAAAAATACACATTTCTAATTGTTTTAGTTTCCCATCGGGATATTTCCAGAGACTTGATATTTCCTGAAGTTTCTCATCTGTTATAATGAATGCTTGACTTGTAATGTGGAATCCGTGCTAGCAAACCCATCACAGCACCATCATTCTGAGTAAAGAGGAATCAGACGAGGTCCTTATGTGATTTAAAACTCATTTAACCTCCTTAATAAAATTCTGTTTTGCAAATGTAAGTATGAAGTGATAATTCTATTATGGAGATGTTCCAGATTGGATGAGAAACACTTCAGATGTTATATCAAGTCATGTTAAGCTCTGGCTATTAAAGGGATAGTTAACTGTCATCAGTTACTCACCCTCATGTTGTTCCAAACCTGTCTGACTCTCTTTCTGCTGTGGAACACAAAAGAACATGTTCCAACCATTCACTTTCATTGCATCTTTTTTTGTCCCACATGCAGTTTTTGTTTTGTTTTGGTTGAACAATCCCTTCAAGACCGGTTTAAAGTAACAGAGAAAAAGAGACACTGGTGGACTCTCATTTTATTGATGTACCTTGTATTAACTAGTAACATTTAATAAACGGTTAATGTAAGCAATGGGTCTTCCTGCATATTTGCATCTCATTAATGTTACATTATGTAGCTAAAGTGTTTCTGTAGCAGCTCAACTTGCATCTTTTTGTCAAAATGACGTGTGAATGGTGACTGAAGCTGACATTCTGCCTAACACCTCCGTTTGTGTTCCACGCAGCAAAGAACGTCATAATGGCATGATGATAAGTAAAAGATAAAATTATTTTTTATTTTTGCTTGAACTAACCGCATTACCTGAACCTGAGACTTAAATGCCTCTCTTTGCATCTCAAGTGAACAAAACAAGTGGGAAGTTTGTTTCCAGTGAAACTATTACATATCAGAACAGTATGAATCATCAAATTCATGAGAATGCTTCTTATTTTGACATTTCTATAAGTAGACTGTCACCTGGTCTAAACATTCATGCATGTCTTCTTGCCCCCCTCCTCTCTCAACATCAGGTGCTGAGCTCAAAACTGAGGACTGAGACTGAATTCATTTGATCTCAGCAGGGAGTCAATGGAAACATGCTGTCATGGACACACCTTGAAAAAGGACAAGGCCTGTCATCAATTCCAGGAGTCCAGGACATAAGAGACAAGTATTCAAAACATTAGACAGGATATTGGACACCTATGAAATGGAAATTGTGGTAAAGCAGTTGCGTCATATCTTGGTTTCTGTACATATGTCACATAAAAACACATTCGAATAATTTCCTCCGGAAATAGATTTAATTTGTTTTTCAGTTTGTCCATTTGATTTTTGAATTATCTTGTTGAATTTCCTTTTGGCATTTAATGTCTCAGTTTCTGAGTTTGAAAATGAAAAACGATTTACTTCATTGCTATGAATATGATATTTCAAGAAGAGTCGAGTGATTTAAAATAAGTATATTTTACTTAACTTTTCGAAGCTGGTTGTGGTCTTGAATAATTCATGAGCTTACATGGCTTCACGTTTTGCATGTTTATGTAAACTGTTTTTGTTTTTATGTTTGGTAACTTCTAGTTTTGTCAAGTCTGATGTTCTTTTTCTACTCAAAATGACCTGTTCATGATCAAAAAAATTATATGTTGACTGGTACAGACATCATCTTTTGTGCTGCAAGTGTTGATGTCCACATGCAGGTCTGTATTTAGTTTCTATTCCCAGTAATGCTAGGTGCTGTGGTCTATCAGATTACATAACAAGCATTAAGCTTCCATGTGGAAGGCTTCTGTATGTCATGCTGTACAATGTGAAATGTTCTGATAAAACAATTGTTTACATTTTACCATGGTTTTTAAGGAACGTGCACATCAGATTTGTAAGTAAAAGTCACTGTCTTAACTGAAAGGTTTATTTTCACTCATTTGAATGAATATTTAGTCATGAAGTTACATAGATTTTATTTAATTGTATACCATTAAATTGACTAAGAACAACTGTGTGCAAAAACTTGAACTAAAAAGTCATTTTTTCAGTGTATGACATTGTCTTATAATGTTATGAATGTTCAATAAAATTAATAAAACTAAATCTTGTTTTCTGTACACTTCTGATGAATTAAAGTTCAAGAATAATTTTAGTGTGTAAAATTGCCTACACTTAAAATACAAAATACAATCTGAGGAAGGCTATACGAGTTCAAACTGAGTGAGTGTTTTTGTTTTGGATCAGTGAGGCCAACAACCAAACAGACCATATGATTAGACACGCCTCGTGAACTATCAAGAACATGAGATTTGAATGATTTATCCGTATAAGTTACGTTAAACATCAGTCTTAAGAACTATGGTAACCGATCACCACGGCGACGGTAAGTACAAATAATGTTATCAAGGAAACTGTCATTCAGCATTTCCAGGTTTAGTGCTCAACCCCAAACTAAAATAAAGGGCGCCACCTTGTGCATGAATAATGCAGAAGCGTATTTTCCTGATTTTAAAATCGAAACTAATGTATTGGCCCCCAGTAAATCCAAGTAGATCTCCAAACGGGGGCGTAAACTCCAGTAGAGGGGCGGAGTCACGCCAAAAGGGGGTTGGGTCAACTCCAAAAGGTTGAGAAAGGTATTGCTGCCAGACAGAGCTCCAAAAAGGGGTGGGAGCTCCAAACAGCCCCTTACCTAACCCTTTCTCCAACCCTAACTCTGTGGAGGTGTTGCCCCTTTTGGAGTTGGCTCAACCCCCTTTTGGAGTATGACCGCTCTCTTTTGGATAAACCACGCCTTATTTGGGGGGATTCTGCTCAAATCTGGAGATCCTGCTTTTATACCTAATTGAAAAGGTGGACTGGCGGTTTGGAGCTTCCATCCCTTTTCGGAGCTTTGCCTGCAGTTATTTCCTACAGAGTATAGTGGGAGTTACTGTCTACTCGTCCTCCAATGTTGTGTCTGGAGGGGAACCGTTTGGCTGGGGAGAGTCTCGCAAGAGGTGCATGCGATATTTGGAGTTCCACAGAAATCCTACAATTTAAACCTTTGTTAACGTCAAATGACCTTCTCAGCCCGACAGTTCCCTTCTATAGCAATAGTCACATTTAATATACTCATTTTAATAACATATTATAATAAATATGAATGTTAGAGACATTTTTGATCTTTTTCTGATTCTCACTTATAGATATATATAACTCAATATAAACTTTTTATTTTATCTGCCTCATATACCATGTGCAGTTTTCTGTCAGGTCAGAATTGATTCGATTTTTTGACTTTTGGAGAGCATTTATACATCATTTTCTTATTGTTAATCAGATTATGCTCTACATTGTGAATTGCTAAAATTTCAAAAGTTATGGTTATCAACCCATAGTCAAGATCTGACAATGCATAGAGCTACAATTAGTTCCAATGGCTAGGGAATTACACCATTAATAACTAGGGATTGCAATCATAGGAGATGAACAATTCCGGTTCCTAAACGATTCCTTTCATGATTCTTTTAGTAACTTTGAGGAAGAAGTTTTTAGAAAATTTAGATTTTGAGTTACTAAAATGAGTCTATTTTAGTAACTCAAATCTAGCAATACTTGATTAAAAAAAAATGGGTCATTTAAGTCATTTGTTCTGGAATCAGGCAACACTGGTTGGGTTGTCTGTTTCACGCTGTAGATGGGGTCTCTGGTAGAAGCAATGTCAAAACTACCAAAATAAGTGATCCAGAAGGAGAACAGAAACAACCCCTTTAAGTGTTAGTTGCAGTAAAAATGAGTTCAAGCTCAACTTGTGGAGTTGTCGGCTGTCATTACAACTTGAAGTAGGTAATGATATCATTGTAACAAACCTTGTGCCATCGCTTTATGTTGTATCCTCTCCTTAAACTTTGACCTGTGAGGCACTGTCAAAACACGGACATTACGACACATATACAGAACCAAATGTTTTTTTATTTTGCAATTTTTACTAATTTAATACGCTATTAAACGCCCATGCAAGTGAAAACACTGGAGACAAAATAATGAAAACAGGCTTCTATAATGAATCAGGGAACACTTCTGTATTCTGGAAAATGTTGGTTCCCATTTCCCAACTCCATCAATAATGCAGTTGTATAGTCTATAGCAGCCAATCTCTGACTTTTATATAGTACAGTGCAAAGTCAAGCTTGTAAACTATAAAACATTAATGTTTTGTGCTGTCTTGACCGCAAGGGAGTGCCATGTGCACAGCACAACAAAGGAAAAGGAATGTGATAGAGTTCAAATTTGTGGAATGCTACGAATTACACCATTTGTGCTACGAGCATAAATGATACATAAAATCATGCAGCTTAATGAAGAGAGGTCTGCTCATTGACTTACATTAAAGGAGGGACACAACTTGAGAGGCCAAACAGCAAGAGCCCCTAACCTAACCTTTTCCCCAACCCTATAAGTAGGTACAGCTGCAGGTCAGAGACCTCAAAGACTTCCACTCACGGTTATGGTTAGGGAAAGAGTTAGGTAAGGGACTCCCTATATCTTCAATGTTGATTTGGAGTGATCGCCCCTTTTTGGAGCAATGCCTGCAGCTATAACCTTCTCTAACCATGTGTGTGGAGTTTGGCCTAACCCCCTATTGAGTAACCCTGCCCCATTCTAGAGTTACTTTGCCTTCTTTTGGAGATTCCGCCCCAGTTTGGAGATCTCTGACCTGCAGCTATTCTTCTTGGACCTAGGGGAGGAGGGCTGTTTTCACTTTTGCTCGTAAGCAACCACCCAGAACACCCAAAATACCCTAGCAACCGCATAAGAATGTTTGGTAACAACCACTCAGAAGAACACGTTGGCAACCATTCACAACACTAGTTTGTAGTTCACAAGCTCCGATTTCACACTTTCAGCAGAAATGTTGTGTAATTTTATTTAATGTTTTATGTATTTACTACTTATCCTAAAATACATGACATATGCATATGAGCGTCTTATCCTTCATCCTTATCACTATGATAATTAACATCTATATAGGGTTTACAAATCCTGTCTTTGTCCCATTGTAGTGAAGGAACTATTGTTCTTGACTGAAGTCTGGAGAAACAAACCTTTATTCTTATCTATAAAAGAACCGCTCCTGTCAATCATTTGTCATCTGATTAATGATGAATGCATTCAGTTAAGTGTAAAGAGTGATGAACAGACACATAGAACAATATGAAAAGTGCCTTTCAAATCAATCAAACTTAATAGCCCACCACATTTTGGTGATGATTTTATCAAGTTGCCAACACCAAAGCCTATTACAGCAGACCTATTCTAGCCAACCTACACGTTACATAATCACTATTGCGTAATAAATTGAACAGCATTCTGGTCTCTTGTTTTTTGCAAATAAGGCTCACATTACAGTGTCCATTTGCACATATCACATTGAAATTCAATGATCTGCAATGCAGGCAAAGGAAAATGTATTTAAAAGCAGATCCACAACATATTTACATATTAAGTACATTGCTTTATAACTATAATAAGTTGTATTCCATCTATTTGTGTGTGTGTGTGTGTGTGTGTGTGTAAATGTTTTAATTTAAATTACAGTGTGTTCATATTATACACGTTACATGAAAATACAATTAATTGCAGCATAGTAATAATCCACTAAAATATTTAAGCCTATTTTTAAGATTTAAACATTTCAATTTCAAAGTTCCATCTAATTAAAAATTAATTTAATAAAATTTAAAATGTTTAGGCTTTTATTTTGTTAAAGATTACTCAGTTCAATGTAATGGAGTTGTATTATGAGTAGAGGTATACCGATATATAGGTGTTCCAATTGATGGGTGCCGATAGTTGCTTTTTAGAACTATCGGTTATCTGCAAAAATCAGTGACGATAGTTGCAATAATGCTTTCTTTATTATTTCTCTGACTTCCTCTGTGGCTGGCGCTGAAGGATTCTATGGTTTGAAAGTCTTGGTTCTGTAATATATCAGTAGCCTAGGTGAATTCTCAAGGTGAATTAAAAAACAATCCTGTGGGTATTTGCAGTATCTAAATCTTTCGTTAATGACAAAATTTATCCTTATTTTTTCCTCACTTTGCATATTTATTTAATAGATAATCAATTGTTCTAAATTAAAGTGAGAGCATGCAAAGAAAATGACAACGTGGCCTGTGCCAACTTCATATCTTGTGAATTATAATAAACATTTTCCTCATTAAACTTCATATGGCAATATTATATAGGCCTATACTGCACACATAAAACCATTCATCTGGTAAATTATCTAAAAAAAGAGAACACGTGTGTTTTGGATTTGTTTATTAAAAGTCCCACATTATGCACCATATCAGAACATTTTCTGGTTATTATTTGGAATTTTGGTTAAACAATAAATGGCATCTGGGATTTTATTCATTTTAGACTCCTGTAGCCTCTGTGTATGAGTCTATCATAGCAAGGAGATATTTTTTTATTTTTTTTTTACATTTTATAAATCGATTTTAAAAACTACCGTCCGATTAATCGGTTATCAACCTTTCCCACCACCTTGTTATCGATATTGGCAAAGTCGATTTTAGTAATGAAATGCAAAAATCTGAAAAATCTTCAAATATTTACAAGCAGATCCACAAAATAATCACTTACTTAGTATGAAACTAAAGAGTATGATTATTATTTATTATTTTCTTGCATTCGAAATCAAACGCACTACTGTAGTACTGTACTGTACTCCTCTCGCGCCCTTCATGTTTTTGCAGTGTAGGCCTACTTCCTGTAATGTAAGCGCGTCCCCGGTGCGCGTCCGTGACAAATGCGCGTGCCCGAGGAAAGGAAGGGCTTAATTTTTGGAATAAAATTAGAGTTGCGGATTTCACGCTTTGAGCACACTGAAAACACCGCACATCTCAGGATTACGTTTCACATTCCAGTTGTAATAGGATAGCGGCTTTATAAAGGGCGGCGTGCAAAGAAGACGCTTTATTGACTTTTGTTTTGAAATAAATTGTTTACTAAAAGTTGCATTTTTGGAAACATTTAAGCATGCGTCTGCAGAGTGTGTTTCGTGCGGTGATCATGGGGCCCCCGGGCTCAGGGAAGGGGACCGTGTCCAGTCGGATAGCACAGAGTTTTGGACTCAAGCATCTTTCCAGTGGGGACCTGCTGCGGGCCAATATCGAGGCGAAGACAGGCAAGACAACCAGCACGACAACTTTTCTCATATTCAAATATTTATTGACGAGTTTGAGTTACAGGCTTCGTATAATCAGAACCAATGCTAAACTTGGCATGTGTCTCAAACCGTAGTGAGCTGCCTAAATAGACAGCAGTATGGGCTTCAACTAACTTGTAGGCGCGTGCCGAATCAGCTCGCGCATTTGATGCCCAAAATCATGTACTGCTACTATATGATGTCCTTGAATAGACTACTGTCTATAGGCAGATATCAAGAGATGCCTTTGTATATACACCACCAGTATTTCCCTTATGCACTCATTTTTGCTTTGCAAATACCTGAAAGAGTTAACAGCACAACATTTCTTCAAGTATTTTCAACGCCCACCTCCTTGTTGGAGCGCAGCACTTTCTTCTGCTGTTGTAAACACTGTCTGGAGAGCGTTTTGTGTGCGTGTCTGTGATAAATCCTTAACTCCACTTTAATCCAGGCTTTTTAGACGTGCACTATTATGACATTACTCTTGTGTGTGTATTATAAGAGTTGGGTTTTAAAAATATTTATACCTTAATAGGGCATTTGTGCTCTTATGGCCTTTTTTAAGACGATGTCATTCTCTGAGACTGCAAGCCCTGCATGCTAAACATGTCTGAAGAATGCAGAGACTGTTAGAATTGGCTGCAAATCAAACATCCCAAAATGAAGGCTTATTAATGCACTCTTGAAAGAAGTTACATTAGTACATTTACAGTTAATATCTTTTAAAACAGTAACAACAAACTTGTTATTTGAGAGCCAGAAAGAACAAAATTTGCCAAAATAAATAAGATGATGATGATGATGAAGCAGCACAAATCATGAAAAATAAACATCACATATGGGGACAGTTGTTGTGATGTCCATGTCTCTGTTAGTAACTTGGCACCAGCTATCAGTTCATTTTTTGTTGGTGCAGCTGTCATTATTTGGTCTCTCCATAGACAACAATTTTTATACTGTACAAACTATAGATTCTATCCCCTATCCCTACCCCTAAACCTAACCCTCACCAAAAATGTTCTGCATTTTTACATTTTGTTTTTTGTACATATGTTTTTTAAGTGATTTGGATTATGGGGACACTAGAAATGTCTTCATAAACCACATTTATAGGATAATACCCTTGTAATTACCTGTTTGTAACCTAAAAAAAGTCCTCGTAAACTACTTAAATCTGCCCACACACACACACACACACACACACACACACACACACACACACACACAAACTTTCACTGTTTTACTCAGTTTTACTCAATCCTCCCATGTTTATATTACTCAAAAAATTCATGTAACCAGGGTAACTTAAATTAACTGAGTTGTTTCAACTAAAAAGTGTCTACATGAATAATTTACAACATGAATATTTTTGGTTTGGTTAACTGAAACTGGGCAGAAGATTTGTAGTTCCCTGGATGCTTTGCATCGGACATGATGCGTTAAACGGGGGCCTGGGTAGCTCAGCGAGTATTGACGCTGACTACCACCCCTGGAGACATGAGTTCGAATCCAGGGTGTGCTGAGTGACTCCAGCCAGGTCTCTTAAGCAACCAAATTGGGCCGGTTGCTAGGGAGGGTAGATTCACATGGGGTAACCTCCTCGTGGTTGCGATTAGTGGTTCTTGCTCTCAATGGGGCGTGTGGTAAATTGTGCGTGGATTACGGAGGGTAGCATGTGCCTCCACGTGCGGAGTATCCGCAGTGTCATGCACAACAAGCCATGTGAAAAGATAAGCAGATTGACTGTCTCAGAAGTGGAGGAAACTGAGACTTGTCCTCCGCCACCCGGATTGAGGTGAGCAACCACGCTACCAAGAGGACCTACTAAGTAGTGGGAAAGGGGGGTAAATAAATGTTAACGTGTCAAATAAAGTGTTATTTTATGTGTCTTTGCGCAATATAAATAATAACCACTGTCCATGATTGAATTAAGTTCAAAGAGTCAAAGAGTTATTTTTGAGTGCACTTTTAGAAGATTCCTAACAAAACTATAGTACAATCTTAAACTTAAAATAGGAGCCCAAACTGCATTTGGGATGTTTAAATTACATTTAAAGCACTGACAGCAGTGTCCTGCAATGTGGTATTAAACTATTACTATTCTAAAACTATTCTATTAATTACGCATGCTGTTTTTATGACCTAACATTAGTTTAGATACTTTGTAGAGTATTTGTACTTTTTAAAAATTTTAAGTCACACTGCAGGAGTATTTAAATGAACTGTAAAAATGGCTAAAAAGTTAGTAGAAATGATCAAAAAAGAAGCTTAAAAGGAATGGTGACCACTCACAGTATGTAAACATACACTTTTCATTTAATATTCTTGTAAATTGTAACCTAAAACCATCAAATAAATGTAATTTTAAATGTTATTTGTCACCTACTCATTTACCTATAGGTATACACAATATACATTATTATATATTATATGCATACAATATTATCACTAAACAGAATGGTCACAGTGAGTGATAGAATTACTATTTATTAAGTTCATTGTGTTGTTGGGCCACTTGAATTTGATATCTCTTACCATAAGCTAATTTTAGTGGTGATTAGACATTATTTCTATTATTTCTGTTTGTATTCCGTTCTCTCTATTCATACCCATATATCTATAAATACTACAACTCAGCAACAACTGCAATAGGTAAACGGTAAAAGTCATAACTAAAGGTTTAGCCAAGGTGATGTTAAAACATGTGCAACCCAAGACAAAAGCCCTTACCATGGTCATCATCCTAAAAGTGCCTGTTCACTTCTGACATGCTTTTACACTCCTTAAAATTATACAAATAAATGGCAAAAGCAAAATCACACAAGTACGTAAGTTAGTATCAACACATGATATGTAAAAAAAATCAGGGGTATAATTTGGAACCATAATGGAATGACTATAATTATAATAATTATTAAAAATGCAAACGTTTATATAAAAAGTGAAAGGTTGATCTCTTCCATCTGCCTGCACAGATTTGGGCCTGCTGATGAAGTCATGTATTGATCAGGGTCAGCTGGTTCCTGATGATGTCATCTCTCGTCTCATCCTGTCCAGTCTGAGGAGTATTGGGCAGAGCAGCTGGCTTCTAGATGGTAAACCTCACCCCACACACACAATGCCAAAAATGCTGTATATAAACTCGGTCATGTGTGTGGTGCACAAGGGCAGTGTAAACTTTCACTTTCAGCTTTCAGCTGTTTGCTTAAAGGGGTCATGCCTTTTTTATTATTTTAATATGTTCCTTGAGGTTCACTTATAATATAAGTAACAATTTTTGCACAAAAAAGTCTTTTATTTTGTAAAATATGATCATATTCCACTAGGGTTGCCACCTGTCCATAAAATACAGGATCATCCCGTAGTTAGAAAAGTTAGAAAATTTGCCTATGGTGGGAAAGGGACCGTCTAAAATGTCCACACATTGTGCCAAAATGTGCTAATACTGTGGAGGGTGTGATAAGGGGCCGTCTGAAAAGTCCACAAATGGTGCTAAAACTATAGATGTTTTTCTATATAAATGTTCAATAAGATCAAACAATGTATGAATACAACCACTGAGTCATAAAAACAAGTGCCAGGTGAATGAACATTTTTTACATAAAATTAAAATGATAAAAAAATAAAACTTATAAACCAACCAAAATGTATACATAAGATTAAAAAGACAAATAATCGAAAAAATAAATATAATTTTAACATAAAAGATATATTTTTTCTATAAGACATGGGTCAGGAAAGTTCTCATTTTAGCATATAAGAAAGGATATTAATGTTTATTAATAACGCATATTAAATGAACGCATATATTGCTAAAACTGTGGAGGATGTGGTTAGGGGCCGTGAAAACGGGCCAAAAATTTGCTGACTTATCTTGCACGCATAGGGCCACATGCAAAGTTTTGTCTAATAAAATGCGCTCTAGAATGAGAATGCCCTTCGCCCTTAATGCTGCATTCCAGACAACTCTGAATTGTCCCCCTCCTGATTGAAAATAATGATTGAAACGCCTCTTGAAGTCATACATACCGACTTGTGAGGTTGAGGTAGATCAGTCAACCCTAACCGCAGTGAGAAGCATCATTTGACGTCATTTACAAGATGGCAGCATCTAACAAGCATAACGTGGAGTTGGGATTGGTAAAACGTAAAAACAAACTTAAATGGAGTTTTCCCAAAAATGAAAATTCTCTCTTCATTTACTCACCCTCATGCCATCCCAGATGCATATGACTTTTTTTCATCTGCTGAACACAAATGAAGATTTTCAGAAGAATATTTCAGCTCTGTAGGTCCATACAAAAAAAGTAATCCATACGACTCCAGTGGTTAAATCCATACCTTCAGAAACGATATGATAGGTGATCAACAGCCATTTTTTATCATAAATTCTCCTCTCATACACTACCGTTCAAAAGTTTGGGGTCACATTGAAATGTCCTTATTTTTGAAGGAAAAGCACTGTACTTTTCAATGAAGACAACTTTAAACTAGTCTTAACTTTGAAGAAATACACTCTATACATTGCTAATGTGGTAAATGACTATTCTAGCTGCAAATGTCTGGTTTTTGGTGCAATATGTACATAGGTGTATAGAGGCCCATTTCCAGCAACTATCACTCCAGTGTTCTAATGGTACAATGTGTTTGCTCATTGGCTCAGAAGGCTAATTGATGATTAGAAAACCCTTGTGCAATCATGTTCACACATCTGAAAACAGTTTAGGTCGTTACAGAAGCTACAAAACTGACCTTCCTTTGAGCAGATTGAGTTTCTGGAGCATCACATTTGTGGGGTCAATTAAACGCTCAAAATGGCCAGAAAAAGAGAACTTTCATCTGAAACTCGACAGTCTATTCTTGTCCTTAGAAATGAAGGCTATTCCATGCGAGACATTGCTAAGAAATTGAAGATTTCCTACAACGGTGTGTACTACTCCCTTCAGAGGACAGCACAAACAGGCTCTAACCAGAGTAGAAAAAGAAGTGGGAGGCCGCGTTGCACAACTGAGCAAGAAGATAAGTACATTAGAGTCTCTAGTTTGAGAAACAGACGCCTCACAGGTCCCCAACTGGCATCTTCATTAAATAGTACCCGCAAAACACCAGTGTCAACATGTACAGTGAAGAGGCGGCTGCGGGATTCTGGGCTTCAGGGCAGAGTGGCAAAGAAAAAGCCATATCTGAGACTGGCCAATAAAAGAAAAAGATTAAGATGGGCAAAAGAACACAGACATTGGACAGAGGAAGACTGGAAAAAAGTGTTGTGGACAGATGAATCCAAGTTTGAGGTGTTTGGATCACAAAGAAGAACGTTTGTGAGACGCAGAACAAATGAAAAGATGCTGGAAGAATGCCTGACGCCATCTGTTAAGCATGGTGGAGGTAATATAATGGTCTGGGGTTGCTTTGGTGCTGGTAAGGTGGGAGATTTGTACAGGGTAAAAGGGATTCTGAATAAGGAAGGCTATCACTCCATTTTGCAACGCCATGCCATACCCAGTGGACAGCGCTTGATTGGAGCCAATTTCATCCTACAACAGGACAATGACCCTAAACACACCTCCAAATTGTGCAAGAACTATTTAGAGCAGAAGCAGGCAGCTGGTATTCTATCGGTAATGGAGTGGCCAGCGCAGTCACCAGATCTGAACCCCATTGAGCTGTTGTGGGAGCAGCTTGACCGTATGGTACGCAAGAAGTGCCCATCCAACCAATCCAACTTGTGGGAGCTGCTTCTGGAAGCGTGGGGTGCAATTTCTCCAGATTACCTCAACAAATTAACAGCTAGAATGCCAAAGGTCTGCAATGCTGTAATTGCTGCAAATGGAGGATTCTTTGACGAAAGCAAAGTTTGATGTAAAAAAAAATCTTATTTCAAATACAAATCATTATTTCTAACCTTGTCAATGTCTTGACTCTATTTTATATTCATTTCACAACGTATGGTGGTGAATAAGTGTGACTTTTCAGGAAAACACAAAATTGTTTGGGTGACCCCAAACTTTTGAACGGTAGTGTATATCTCACATATCTTATCATGTCTGAACAAAGGTATTTAACCACTGGAGCCATATGGATTACTTTTATTCTGCCTTCAAAATCTTGGCACCCATTCACTTGCATTTTATGGACCTACAGAGCTGCAACATTCTACTAAAATCTTAATTTGTGTTCGGCAGAAGGAAAAAAAAGTCATCCATATCTGGGATGGCATGAGGGTGAGTGAATCATGAGAGAATGTTTATTTTGGGGTGAACTATCCCTTTAAGTATTTTCACTGCACAAAATGTGTGTCCGTGATGATTGACTGTAACGCATTGAGGATGGAAGTGAGATATTTCAACTTTGATATTTCCAACCGCCAACTTTGTCTGGAACGCAGTATTATACCATCTGCTACCGACTAGCCTTAGCATGTAGCAAATCATGGTTCTTGTCTGTGATGTAAACTAAAGTCTATTTAACCCTTGTGCCTCGTTAGGGACATTTTTGGTCATTTGCAGTTTAATTTCTTTGACCATTTTGGCTGTTTTAATGCAAATGGTATGTAATTTGGCAAAATTGTGACTTTTTGGATAAATTTTAAAAATTCGATGCAAAATATGTATAACACACACTGTGTAGAAAAAAAAGCACAATTCAGTACTATAGAGACCAAAAATGGCCCATTGAAACCCATTAAAACCTCGTTTAAAGCCGGGGCCGTCATTAATGCATGCATAATTATTTCTGTCGAAACACCGTGTCAGTACTTAGCCAAAGGCTTCAAATTTCATAATATAGTGTATTCCACCAGATGGCGTCACTACATAGGTATTCCATATGGGTGGAAATGCATGTTATATTCCTGGTTTCCACTAGGGGCACTATTGACTGTGTTATGAAGCATTTTCATGGCTAATCGATCTAATATTATATTTATAATTATGTGTGGATGTCTGAGAGCAATGTGTGTCTGCGTTGACAAAAGTGTGTGTGTGTAGGGCCTAAATATAATACATGGTGTATAGGCGAGTGAAATATCGCAATATTCCCACTGCGTCATATTTTTCCATTTTATCTCTCTCTCTCTCTCTCTCTCTCTCGCTCTCTCTCTGTGTGTGTGTGTGTGTGTGTGTCAGTGGTGTAGGATGTGTGTGTAGATGTGTGTGTGTGTGTGTGTGTAGGTGTGTGTGTGCGCGCATTTAGCAAGAGAAAGCTCTTCTACTGCGGTTTTATTTCGGTTTGATTCATGCATATTTTACGCACAGATTTGAACCTTTGACACAGCGTTTTTTTAGCAGTCTATATTTCAAAGTTAAATTGCTAATTTCTCACATAGAGGCACAAACAGCCATGCAGTCAGTCCTTAGGCAACAATAACACTTTTCATCTCGCTACATCGCAAAACTGGATGCTTTCCAAAAGAAAAGTCTGTCTTTGTTTTTGTTTTCCAAGTGCGTTTGATGCAAAAGATATAAAGCTGTGCACATCTTTGGTGCGGTAATTTCAAACTCGACAAGATGAAGAAAAGCTACACGATCACCGAAGCAGTGGACTACGTTACTGAACCAACAGACAGCGAGCTGGTGTCCGGTGACCGGCGTGGAACGAGGGCGCGTCTGAAGATGATTTGGAGTTACAGCTGGCATCGGATTCTGACTCCTCATCTGACCCAACTCAGAGTGAGGAACTGGATGACACACAGGAGCCACCCGATCCTATGTGGACATCACAAAATGGACTTCACTGGTCACCCACTAACGCCGAGACGCTCCGCGCCACCCAAGACAACGACACCCGGACCGACTTATTACGCAACAGCTCGCATCGTGGACCCTAGGTCTGCATTCCAGCTACTGTTCACGGAGGATATGGTCAAATTAATTGTGGACCAAACAAATCTCCAGGGGAGACGGTCAAAGACCGATTGTATTAATGTGGATGCAACAGACGTCGAGGCTTACCTTGGGGTGCTAATTCTGGCTGGAGTCTACAGGTCCAGAAATGAGTCAACCCGGAGCCTGTGGGATGACCACACAGGCCGGCCCATCTTCAGGGCAACAATGCCCCACTGCATTTTCCACGTCTTATGCATGGAAAATGCAAAGCTCAAAATGTTACATATGTAAGGAGCATGCATTGCAATTCTGCAGCTCCTGCAAATGAGCTGTAGAATGACCCCATTTTGTATTGAAGTTTTAATATGTTTTATGTTTATAGAAATTTGATAGTTAATAAAAATTCATGTTCATGGTGATCTTGTATAGTTTTGCTTTCTTTCTAGAGCAAATTGTGTTGTTTAGTGACAGGCACAGGTTGTATTCACCTATAGAAATAAGAAAAATGTTTGCAGTACTACAGATGTTTGCAGTATGTCAATTATATGAGAAATGGTACCAACTGGTGTAAAACAGTAAAAAGCAAATATTTTACCCCAAGGCTTGGTAATGACAGGGTATTTGAATAGAAATTATGATTTTATGATAATATGACAGTGGGTTCAAAAATTGATATTTTAATGGGTTCAAATAGGACCAAATTTGTCCTTAACACACTCAACTGGGTTTTTTTTAAAAATCTGACATAGCACAAAAAATAAAAATGCACCAAAAATAATGTTGCTGCTAATCTTTGACATATTCAAGACTGTGATAATCCAAAGCTAAAGTTTTCACTTTGCATTTAGTATATGGAAAATAATTACATTTTTGTGTTTTTTCTCTAATACAAATTGATGGTATCGCCACCAAAACTGGTATTTAAAGGGTTAAAATCCTGAAATTAAATAAATATTTGGTAGTTATGATGAGGACAGATGCTGGTTAAAAGATTTAACTCAGTATTTGTGGAAAATAATAATAATATATAATATTTTAGGCAATGTTTATTATGTGGACATTTTTGTCCCCTAACATACTCAACTGTGTTAAATATATAATGAGGCACAAGGGTTAAAAAAAGAGACATGCTCAAATTGAGTTTTAATAGGATATGCAGCAACACAAGAACGAAAACTGTACCTATCAAACAATTACATGGGGGTCTTTAAAAGCTTTTAGCTCTTAGGGAGATCATTTGTTCTAGATTTTAGTATAAACAGCCACAACAGTTTAGCCAAATTTAACCATAAACAATAGCTACTCTTTGAGACAACTTAAACCTGACCATTTCGCCACTCATTCGGTGACTCTTTCCTGGCAGGTTTCCCCCGTACTGTTTCTCAGGCTGAGGCGCTGGACAGCATGTGTGATGTGGACACTGTTATCAACCTGAACGTGCCTTTCAATACCATCAGAAAGCGTCTAACGTCACGCTGGGTGCATCTGCCCAGCGGCAGGGTCTATAATATAGACTTCAACCCGCCAAAGAAGCCAGTGAGTCCTCTGACCTGTTTTAACACATTCACAAGCATGAGGTAATGATAAAAGATCAAAGACGTTCCACTATTTACGATGCTATTTGAGATTGCTTGATACAACTGTTGATCATTAAAAAAAAAGAAAAAGAATTTGACTGTGATGGCCAATACACTTAGAGGGATAGTAAATTTGGTAAAAAAAAAAAAATTAAATTCTCTGATCATTTACTCACCCTCATGCTTTTTTTCCCCCTGCTGAACACAAACGAAGATTTTAAAAGAATATTTCAGATCTGTAGGTCCGTAAAATGCAAGTGAATGGTGGCCAGAACTTTGAAGCTCCAAAACCACATAAAGGCAGCCTAAAAGAAAGACTCCAGTGGTTAAATCCATGTCTTCTGAAGCTACATGATAGGTGTGGATGAGAAACAGATCACAATTCAAGTTGACACATTTTTGTGTGAATTATCCCTTCAAAAGTGAGTTTGAACAACACATTAAAATTAAATCAAAACATTATATTTTGTTTAAAACAAGTGAAAAAAGATCTGTTAAAGACAATATAATCTCATTACATTCTCAAAAAAACAAACAAGACAAAGATACTTTTTAAGAACAGGATTTTTTGCAGCGTAAATGTTCATAAAAAAACAATTTAAACTCTCACTGTAAATATAATCGCTGTGTTACTTTTTAAATACTAATAAATCATTTAACACATAATACTAGACATAATAAAATGTGTAATTTGAGAATAAGATCTTTTATGAAATGTGACATTGGTGTAAATCTTTTAAAGAGTCCAAAGAGTTCTTGAGATAAAGTAGGTCATGGTACTTTCTGAAGTTTGGCCCAATCACAATCTTCCAGATTAGGAAGAGTGATAAGAATGCTTCTGTTTACCAAAGAATTCATTGAAGGAACTTTGTTCTCATTCGTGCTGTAAAACTTGTGCATGCACAGCTAGTCACTGCATTCCCATCCACTTATTTTATTTATATATTTTTGGATTTTCTCCCCAAATTGGAATGCCCAATTCCCAATGCGCAAAGGTAGTCCAACTTCCTCGCTCACATTCCTCCAGTCTTTTTTCGTCCGGTCTCTGTACATGTATGATGTTGTGTCATACAAATCCGGGTGCCCACACACCAAATTTTTCATCCATTTTTCCAGATTTCTTTTGCTACTACGTCAGTACGTCAGTGACATCCAGACAATCTCAATGCTGATACGCTTTCACAACAACGCGTCATGCAAATTTCTCACACGAGGTAAAAAATTAAACCCGCCGCAAAATCGCGTCTATTCGCATCTTTGCATTGATTTTGTACGTAATCGCGTAACGCAAAACGCTCTCTTCGCATTGTATGTGAACGCACCATAGGGCAATACATTTTCACATTCACAAGCTTGTTTGTATATGATCAAACAAATTGTGTGGTAGCTCAACTGATGGATTGTTGCACCTGCGATGTAAAGGATCGAGGTACGAGTCCTGAATAGCACGCAAGTCGACACTTGAGAGAAAGGATCACAGAAGCACCACTCAGTGACATAGTTGCTTCAGCAATTGTGTTTTATATTTCACATTTGCTTTTATGATGCTATCGGTTAGGTTTAGGTTTAAGGTAGGGAGGTTGGTTTTGTTGATTTAAAACTTGATAGAGCATTAACCTGAACCTCATCTCATCTCTTTGGGAGAAAATTCAACTCACTTTTAGCACCACATAGTGGAAATTTCGCAAGAATGTCGCCACAGTCATGTTATATTCAGGCGGGTTTTGAAGGACAGAAAATTTGGCATGCTTTGTTACTTTTCATAGTTACTGCTGTGGCTATTTGTTTTTGTAAATCAGTTTGTTTTAGACATATAGTCCATTTTTAAAAGTAGGGAGTTTTAGAAACTTTAGGAACGAAATAGTAGTTTATTTCTTATTATTTTAATTGTTTTTATTTCTTTTAAAAAAAAAAAATCATTTTAATGTCATAATTCTAGTAAAAAAATGTTTTAGGAACATTTAAAAGTTGTGAGTTTTATTTGAGATGTTTTCCTTTAATATGTGTATTGCACTACACTTTAATTAATACACTTTTTTTTTTTCCTGTATTCAGTAATAAACCATGATACGGCAATTCACTGTCTTCTAATCGAATAGAAAACTAGCCAAGTGTGAAACTGTGTTTGCCTTTCAAGCATATGTCAACACAGCACAGTTTGACTGCAGGTCACCTCAGTTTAGACTTCCATACAAGGATATGTTGACAGTGTCAGTATACTCATTTCTGGCAAATGGCGGCTTTAATTTGGTGTTTTTTAGCACATATTATATGAGTTGAATCTGAGCTTTGCACTGATGCCATGTATGATACTGGTCTGTATTGTTCACAGGGTCTTGATGATGTCACCGGGGAACCGTTGGTTCAGAGAGATGATGACACTCCTGAAACTGTCACCAGAAGACTAAAGGACTATGAGAGACAGACACAGCCAGTTCTAGAGTATTACAGGTACCCAAATCACTGTAAAGCAGTTTTATACATCTTACAGATATATGAAGTAAATCCATGTATTTTCCTCTTATATGTTCTAGTTGTTTAAGTTTGGTTAATGGTTAAGTAGTACATATAGTGGAAAATGAGAATTTCCCCATGAGAGTTCACCCATAAATGCTAATTCTGTAATAATTTACTCACCTACATATAATTCTAAATCCAATTCATTTCTTTCTTCTGAAAAGGAGATGTTTAGCAGAATGTGCCAGATGTGCTTTTCAACAAAGCTGAACTTCAAAAAAAAAAAAAAATTGTTCTAAATACATTTATAACATGGGTAGCTCAGTGGTAAAGACGCTGGTGGCTACCACCCCTGGAGTTCTCTAGTTCAAATCCCAAGGTGTGCTGAGTGACCCCAGCCAGGTCTCTTAAGCAACCAAATTGGCCTGGTTGCTAGGAAGGGTGGAGTCACATGGGGTAACCTCCTCATGGTCCCTATAATGTGGTTCGTTCTCGGTGAATTGAGCGAGGATGCCGCTAAGCCTCCATATGCGCCATGTCTCCGTGGCAACACGCTCAACAAGCCACGCGATAAGATGTGCGGAGGCACATACTCAGATATGGAGGCGGATTGAGGCGAATCACTATGCGACCATGAGGACTTAACAGCACATTTGGAATTGGGCACCCCAAATTGGAAGAAAAAGGGGAAACCCCCCCCCAAAAAAAAATTTGCACATTAAATTCAGCGACAGTGGGTCAAAAGTTCTTCAGCTGAAATCGGCCTGTGCAGACAGAAATTCTAACCACTGCCCCCAGTGGCCAAAGCGAGTTGTGTTTTTAGTTGTAAATGATGTATAGCAGTCAACAGGAGCACATGCGAGCTCCCAAACCTTAATTTAACCATCAGTGATGTGAAAATGTAATTTTAGAACGGAAATGTAATATATATATGTTCAATATATTTAGACATATTAGATAAAATATATTCTATTTCTACATGAACAGGAGTAAAGGAGTGTTGGAGACATTCACAGGAACTGAAACCAACAAGATATGGCCTCACGTTCATGCCTTCTTGACCAGGAAAATCCCAGGAAATCAGCAGGCAATGGGAAAAGCATGATTCCAATGTGTTGGACAGCAGACAATTACAATTGTAAAACACACTGTTGTGTCTAAGCACAATGCACCTCAATAGCCTTAACCAGTCTACTGTGTTTAGAATTGAAACACGCATACGTTGAAGCGTTTGATTTGTGCCAAACTAAATAAGGATGCCAGACAACACAAGGTTTACGGCCAAATTAGTGCATTGCCACTTTAAACAAACAAACTTGCTTAAGAGTATTACATAAGTAGTAATGCTAAGATTAATAATTCAATAATTCATTTCCAGCTTTGTGTCAGTATATGTAAACTAACTCGTAGGGTGAAACTAAAGTGACTCCAAAATGTGGACACAAAAGTTCCAAAACATTCCTGTTGGTTTTAGCCATATTAGCATTTATTATTAAATCTTACTAGAAAAGAAAAATATATTGAATTCAAAATATCTTAATAATCTTTGCAACATTGAGATTTCAATTAGCTTTTGAAATGTACTGCTCAATTCATGTGAATTACCCGATTCTTAACAAGCAAATAACAGTTGCATTACGTCCTGTACTGTCCCGGTGTCATGACAATGTATATTGACAGCCCGATACTTTGATTGTGAGATTTATATCGACCATGAAACCAATTTTGCACTGACTGCAAGATGATTTTAAGAATTAAGTCTTAGAGGAAATATTTTTATCGTAATATACAAATATATATATTTTTAATTCAGAAACTTTTATGAATGCAATAAAAAGACAATTACTAAAGGGACAAATATAATGTTTTTTTTTTAAGCCTTTCTGTTGTCTGTTGTCACAAACCACCTTTATGTGTTTTCAGATCCAATGTAGTGTGATGTATTTATAACTATAATTTATGCATTCAATCACACTGGAGAAAATGCTGTTTTGCACCGCCTAACAAGCTAACTCTATGCCACCATTTGTGATTCACTGTTTAAATTGTAGTAAGTGAAAGCACAATTCCTTAAAAATGTACCAAGACAAGGTCGTGATTTCTTGGCAAAGTCCAAAGACACAACAGCAATAAAGATAAAGTGATTGACTGAGATAAATAGTGTATACTTGTGTAGTCTATATATGTATATTCTGATCTTTCATACCCATGTGCCTACTTGATATGTGATATTTTCATAATATAGGTTACAAATGTTTTACTTTATTTGTACAAATATCTTATTTATTTCTATTTTCTCAACTGCTATCTTGCGCACTAACGTTCTTGCGACACTTTTGTATATATTAACTTTAGATTGTTACATTTTATGACTGCTGCCTGGTGTTCATAATAAGTGAACATGCTGACAAAAGCATGTACACTAAAGTCTAATTAGGTGACCTTACTTAGGTTTTTAAGGCAGTCGATTTACAAGCTTTTTCTAAGTAAACTGAACTTAATTTTTTTAAGTAACGTTAACTAGTCACAAGTAAACTTCTCATCTGTGATTATTGTGGTGTTGATTCAATGATTTAAATTGGGTTATAACATGTATTACACAGTGCAATATTCATGACTGAATTCCAGATGACTCATAAGGCACATTGAATTATACTTAATACTTCTTAGTGCACATAAATGTGGACTTTCTTGAAATACATTTGAGTAAAGAAAAATGGCTTAAACTTAACAGCCTCCAATCTCACCAGAGGTAACACTAGTCACCCTTATGGTGATTTCACAAATATATCAATTATCAACCAGCTACAACAAAACAACAGCAATAGTCATAAGAATTAAAACACTACACATTTTTAAACAAAACTTATTCTTTTTCTACAAAAGTTTGGATGTTTTGAGATAGCAGTACTTGATGCCAAAATTTAAAGAATGTAAATATTTGAGTTATGATTCCAAAATGTGACATTTCAAATACTGTTTAATTAGGACCACTTAAATGTTTCATTAATGGCAACTATAGGATTTAGAGTGTAACGGTAACTTAATTAAAACTAGTAAGAATAGTAAAAACTTAAGCTCAAGTTGAGTAAACTTTTTTTTTTTTTTACAATTTAAGTAAAAAAATACTATTAGTATTTACAGTCTACATTATACAACCCACTAACCCCACACTGTCAATCAAGAAAAAGCTCCTCCCCCAATATAAATAGTGACCACTGTTGCATATTTGCATATGTAGTCAGTGGTGATTTTTTCAGCTCTTTGATATTTTGAAATGGAGCTCTAAAATAAAAGTTTGGAAGGAGCATGTTTATGGCAAGCACTTTAATATTTATTCCCTAAAACATACTTGTGCCTATTTTTATGTTACTAGTAAAACATTTTTGTTATTTGTGAGTATCCCAATAGTGACTAGTATATTTTATTAACTAACACTTACTCATTAGACTAGTATTTATTCCAATAATACATGTTTATTACTAGCACTTATTCCTTTGCTACAAGTCACTAGTTACAATTGCTTTTTGCTTGTCAAATGTAATGACTAGCCAGAATATCTATTTTATAGTTCAATTAAAAAAATCTTACCAGTAAAATTTTAAATAGTGTCTAATAAAGAAGTCCTAATATCTAATAAATAAGTCCTAGTAAAACTAAAATAAATACTAGTCACTAAAGGAGTAAGCACTTAACAATGAACAGTTACTAGTAAAGTTAAAAAGTATACTAGTCACTACTGGAAAATATAGTCAGGAAACAGTTGAATCACAGTTCACCAACGGCAATATTAAGCAGGTAACATTAGTAAAAAAAATAAAAATAATAATACTTGTGGCAAAATAATAAATAGAGACTATTGAATGGACACTGTCTATTTTAACAAGTACTAGTATCTAATGAAAATTTACTAGTAAAAGTTAAAAAGAAACTGAACACTATTAGAATACTTACTAATAACTAAGTAGGCTACTAGAAACATAAAAATAAATAGCAGTAAGATTTAAGGAATACATTTCAAAAGTGCTTGACATATATACATTCATTTAATCTGACCAATCACAACGGTTGAGTAATATACCTGTATATAAACTGCTGCATGCCTCACTTCTACTTCTATTCATCCAGCAACACCCAGACTCCACCTTATGCCTAGTTATTAAAAAACAAAATTTAAGTAAATAAGTAATCTCAGAACTCATTTAATCCCAGATGTGTGTGATTTTCTTCCACTGAACACAGTTCAAAGATTTTTAGGAAAATATCTCAGCTCTGTAGGTCCATACAATGAAAGTGTTAGGTGGCCAGAACTTTGAAGCTCCAAAAAGCTCATAAAGTCAGCATAAAAGTAATCCATAAGAATCCATGGCTAAACAGTCAATGTCTTCTGAAGTGATATAAGTTTGGGTTAGCTACATATCAATATTTAAGCCCTTTTTACAATGAATCTCCACTTTTGGCCAGACCATAAGGTGACGATATGCACAAATAATTTGAATTGCCAAAAACAAAAAGAATATGGAAGGTAAAAATAGATTTCTAATAGAAAATTTCTTAAATATTGATCTGTAGCTCACCCACACCTATCATATCACTTCTGAAGACATTTAACATCGCAGTTGTGTTAATTAATTTTATGCTGCCTTTATGTGCTTTTAGGAGCTTCAAAGTTTTGTCACCTTTCACTTGCATTTATATGGACCTACAGACCCGAAATAATTTCCTAAATATCTTCGTTTGTGTTCAGAAGAAGGAAAAAAAAGTCACATCTAGGATGGCATGAATGTGAGTAAATGAAGAGAGAACTTTTGTTTTTGGGTGAACTATTCCTTTAACATGTGAACTCTTGAAATTAAAATGTATTTAATAGCTTGATCAACAAATGAAATCTCAACATGCACTATAAATCAAATATTTCACGCAGTTCACAGCTATCAGTTTAGGATATTGCTCTGATTGCAAAGACTCACAATATTATCAACCCATCATTTTGCAGTTGTACATCATTTCTGGGGTTGCTGTATATGCTCTGTGTACAGTAACAATCAACACAAACTGGCTCAATGAGCTAAAAATGGCATATTGATCTAGTGAATGTGTGTTCAGTCTTTTTCAGTGTAACTGAAGGAAACTTAAAGGTAAAATTCTGTCATCAATTACTCAAAAAATGCCACACATTCAATGAAAGCTCAAAGGACACAAAAGCAACATTTTGAAATACCATAAACAGAGTCGATAGGAGCACTATAATCCAAGTCTTTCGAAGCTATCTGACAGCAACAGACCAAAGTTCTTATTCACTGAAAATCGTCATCTCCGCAACAGCTCTCAAATCTTATTTGTCCTTCAACATTTTCAGATATGCCACAGCACTTTCGGTTATGAGACTTAAAAACCCATTGACGATTGGCATCACTGATGTCAAACCTGGTGTAACATGTCTAGATGTGCAAAAGTTGAATAGGCAGAAGTGCAAATGAGAATTGAGAGCTGCGACGGATGGGAAGATTTTCAGTGAATCATGACTTAAATTTAAGTCTGTTCCTCATACAAAGCTTCAATAAGGCTTCAAAGCACTTAGAATAGTTCCACAGGACAAAGTCATATGAGGGTGAGTAAATGATGACAGAATTTGTACATTTCAAGGAGAACTTTAAGGAGTTATTGCGCCAAATTTTCAAGGGATCTGCAAATCACATTTTGCAAAGGTCTTACAGCCACCATAAAACGCTTACAATTGCTTCTATGAGAATGCGAGCAAAGTGGGTGGTCCTCCTCCTCTTTAGTGTTGATGGTCTATCTGCGGGAAGCCGACTGTAATCTACTGCGTCCATGCATGTGTGACACATGAGACAGTTTCCAGATAGCAGCTAGAGTTGAACGTTTAGTGGACGTTATAGATCAGAATCAGTATAAAAACTGCTGTTTGACAAAATGTTCAAACGAAAAATGGGTTTACGCTCTCTTCGTGGGAGAACACTTCTCAAACATCGCTGATCTTGGAGAATTAAAACCAAAACAAACACAAAATATAATTAAACTGCACCAATATTTATGAGGTTCCCCTTTGCGCTTCTGCTTAGAGCGTGTAGCACTTTTCTAAACTGCTAAAACAGAGAAATTCAGCAACAGAAATGTAGCAAAACATTATGCACAAAATTTAAGTGGGTTCAAATACAGTTCCTCGTACTATATTTTTTATATATATATATATATATAAACGTTCTCTTTTAAACAAAATTAAAGTGCAGCACAGATTCAGGCACATTTACAAAACAAAAGTCTTTGAGTTGAGCCCTTTGTCTTCCTGTCCTCTGACCCAAAGCTGTATTGAAGCATCACGGACTGATTGTGAGCGCCTCGTCACTGTTAGGTTTCCATCATTCTCCACTCGTCTGTTGCTGAACTCTCCTCTTTAGAGGCTCTGGGTGTATTTGTCCAAAGTTTTACATGATATTCTGCCACCTGTAATGAGTGAGAGAGGAAATGTGTCGATTACAGCAAAAGACAGTTGTAGCACAGAGATCAGAAGGTATCTGACACACTGTACCCGTTGCATGCTATCACTCACAGAATAAATGAATTAATGCAGACTGCGGATAGCTTATTTTTATGACATCAGCAGCTACAAACTTCTGCTGTTTCTACATGGCACTAGAGATTATGGCAGATTATGGCTGTTACATAATCCTTCCTGTCTGCGTCCTCTGGTTCTCATTGGCTCAGCAGCCTGTATGTGTATGTCAGGTTCAGTGTGTGCTCTCCATAGTTAGATACAAGCATGTGAAGAGTGACCTTAGTTCTTCCTGTTCAAAACCTCAAAACAACTGAGGAATGTGCAATGCGTTTCACCACTAACTGGCCCTGAAGCATGTCATAATACTTCCCTAAAGCTGTAATGTTAGATCTTATGTATGTGGGAGAGTGAGTTGTTCTAATGTTGTGAGCACAATGCACCTGTGTTACCTGTGGGTTCATGGTGCTCAGCACATTCTGGAGAATCTGCATATCTTGCATCTGGATGCATGTTTTCAGCTCCTGGAAATTCAACATTTATTATATGATTTTACAGATTGTTATTAGCCATTATCATTAGAATTTAGATGCTTAACCAAACGGAATATACAACTTAAGACAAAAATATAAAATAAGTGTAACACTGTTGTAACAAGGCACGACACGATAAAGCAATACATTTCATCTATTCCATCTTAATATGGGTTAATGAAATGGATAGTTGCAGCTCTAACTTCAGATTGGATAGACCATTTTGACATGGAATGCCATTTTTTATATTCCTGGTCAATGGCTGTGCACGCGTGCCACAGGTTGCCGACCCCTGGGATAGACCATTGTAAAATAGCTGCACACATGTGTCTGCATATTTCATATCAATACAAGGGGAAACCAGCCTGATCGATAGCATATTAGCCTGATCGAGGGCTATAAATATTAAAAAACACACCCAGTTTTAAAAGTATAGTTACAGTATGTCATCATGGAAAATAAGGTTGTTATTATTGATGAAGCGTTACCCAGATATGGTTAGTAAGCAATTGTATCACGCTAAAATCATGTTAACACATTTAATGTATACTTCCTGTGGCTATACTTTTGAAAGAGTTTGCTCAAAATAATAATAATAATAAAATAAAAAAAAATTTCTCATTTACTGCAGAACACAAACTAACATTTTTACTTTTAGTTGTCCATTCAATGCAAGTGAATGGTGGCCAGAACCTTGAAGCACCAAAAAACACATAAAAGCAGCATTAACATAATCCATTTGGCTCCAGTGGTATAATCCATGTCTTCAGAAGCAATATGATAGGTATATAAGTCCTTTTTTATTAAAAATCTGCTTTGATATGCTTGAAAAATGTGAATTGCCAAAAAACAGAAGAGGAAGATTTTGGAAGCAATAGTGGAGATTTATAGTAAAAAAGGACTTAAATATTGATCTGTTTCTCACCCACACCTATTATATAGTTTCTGAAGACATGGATTAAACCACTGTAGTTGAACTTCTGGAATTTAATCAAGGATGGACTTCAAAGACACTGGTCACTAATCTTGCAGTTCAAACACATTCACTGTCTAAATACTGACCCTTAGCACTTAATAAGTTTAATAATTTTTTAAATCATGTTTTTTAACTATAAATAATTCTTATTTACATTATTCATGATGTTAGCCAGAGGGGAACTGGCCCCCACAGTGAGTCTGGTTTCTCCCAAGGTTATTTTTCTCCATTAACAATCATCTTTTGGAGTTTTGTGTTCCTTGCCACAGTCGCCTTCGGCTTGCTCACTGGGGTTATTAATACAATTATTATTTAATTATTTTTAAACACGATAAAGAATCATATCTTATCTAATTCCACAACAAGGCTCCAAACAAAAAATCAATTAAGGAGCCCTATAGGGGGAAAAACAGGCGCCAAATATTTTCATTTTTAACTCCTTCCATTCCTTTTCGTCCCGCAGCTCACATGCAAGAAACTGCACGTGCTAACAGTGTAGTCTGTGGAGCATTCTTCGCAATTATGTGATCACGTGCATTTTTTATGCTTGTTACTGTGACCGTGTTTTCTCACAGTCTCTTTTTTTGAAATGGTTAGTTCCTGCAATGAACTCCGTTTTCCCCGCTATTTCTTTGATATAAACTTTTGTAATGTATCTCGGGAAATGTAATGCAAATTTTAAAATCAAAGGGAGTAAATTTTTACTGTCGCCAATGGCGACCTTGACAAAAATTACACTCACAAATAAATTTATTTGGTCACAAATGCGACCATTTTTAGTCGCAGTTTGGAGCCCTGCACAAGGATGATGATTTATCGACTTTATAGACATTACATTTTTATCGTCTGTTAATGCTGAACTTCTGTAAAGCTGCTTTGAAACGATGTGTGTTGTGAAAGGCGCTATACAAATAAAATTGACTTGACTTGACTAGTTGTATGGATTACTTTTATGCCACATTTATGTGCTTGTTGGAGCTTCAAAATTCTGTCCACCATTCACTTGCATTGTATGGACCTACAGAGCTGAAAAATTGTACAAAAAAAATCACATGTACATAAGTATTCCCAGACTTTGCTCAATACTTTGTTGAAGCACCTTTGGCATCAATTACAGCCTCAAGTCTTTTTGAGTATGATGCTACAAGCTTGGCACATTTATTTTTGGGCTTTTTCTCCCATTCTTCTTTGCAGGACCTCTCAAGCTCCATTAGGTTGGATGGGGAGCGTCGGTGCACAGCCATTTTCAGATCTCTCCAGAGATGTTCGATCGTGTTCAAGTCTGGGCTCTGTCTGGGCCACTCAAGGACATTCACAGAGTTGTCCCGTAGCCACTCCTTTGTTATCTTGGCTGCGTGCTTAGTGTCATTGTGGTGGCGTAGTGGCTAAAGCACAGGACTGTTAATCAGAAGGACGCTGGTTCGATCCCCACAGCCACCACCATTGTGCCCTTGAGGAAGGCACTTAACTCCAGGTTGCTCTGGGGGGGATTGTCCCTGTAATAAGTGCACTGTAAGTCGCTTTGGATAAAAGCGCCTGCCAAATGCAAAATGTAAATGTAGTGTGTGTATATATATCTGTGTGTATGTATAGGTGTGTGTATATATACACACACACACATGTATACACACACGAGTATATATATATATATATATATATATATATATATATATATATACACACACACACTCACCTAAAGGATTATTAGGAACACCATACTAATACTGTGTTTGACCCCCTTTCGCCTTCAGAACTGCCTTAATTCTACGTGGCATTGATTCAACAAGGTGCTGAAAGCATTCTTTAGAAATGTTGGCCCATATTGATAGGATAGCATCTTGCAGTTGATGGAGATTTGTGGGATGCACATCCAGGGCACGAAGCTCCCGTTCCACCACATCCCAAAGATGCTCTATTGGGTTGAGATCTGGTGACTGTGGGGGCCATTTTAGTACAGTGAACTCATTGTCATGTTCCAGAAACCAATTTGAAATGATTCGAGCTTTGTGACATTGTGCATTATCCTGCTGGAAGTAGCCATCAGAGGATGGGTACATGGAGGCCATAAAGGGATGGACATGGTCAGAAACAATGCTCAGGTAGGCCGTGGCATTTAAACGATGCCCAATTGGCACTAAGGGGCCTAAAGTGTGCCAAGAAAACATCCCCCACACCATTACACCACCACCACCAGCCTGGACAGTGGTAACAAGGCATGATGGATCCATGTTCTCATTCTGTTTACGCCAAATTCTGACTCTACCATCTGAATGTCTCAACAGAAATCGAGACTCATCAGACCAGGCAACATTTTTCCAGTCTTCAACTGTCCAATTTTGGTGAGCTCTTGCAAATTGTAGCCTCTTTTTCCTATTTGTAGTTGAGATGAGTGGTACCCGGTGGGGTCTTCTGCTGTTGTAGCCCATCCGCCTCAAGGTTGTGCGTGTTGTGGCTTCACAAATGCTTTGCTGCATACCTCGGTTGTAACGAGTGGTTATTTCAGTCAAAGTTGCTCTTCTATCAGCTTGAATCAGTCGGCCCATTCTCCTCTGACCTCTAGCATCAACAAGGCATTTTCGCCCACAGGACTGCCGCATACTGGATGTTTTTCCCTTTTCACACCATTCTTTGTAAACCCTAGAAATGGTTGTGCGTGAAAATCCCAGTAACTGAGCAGATTGTGAAATACTCAGACCGGCCCGTCTGGCAGCAACAACCATGCCACGCTCAAAATTGCTTAAATCACCTTTCTTTCCCATTCTGACATTCAGTTTGGAGTTCAGGAGATTGTCTTGACCAGGACCACACCCCTAAATGCATTGAAGCAACTGCCATGTGATTGGTTGATTAGATAATTGCATTAATGAGAAATTGAACAGGTGATCCGAATAATCCTTTAGGTGAGTGTGTATATATATATATATATATATATATATATATATATATATATATATACATATATGTGTGTGTATACATGTATGTATGTGTATATACACACACACACACACACATATATATATATATATATATATATATAATGTGTGTGTGTGTGTGTGTGTGTGTATATCTGTATGTGTGTATATACATATATATAAATATACGGTAAATGAGGATAAGTGGAAATTGTGGTAATCAATATTATGACACAAATGCTGTCGATTGAGCTTAACTTGAACCTGGAACAATGCTCCTTGGCAAAAATAACAGGCCTAAAGTGAGGCTAATTAACTATTTATTGAACATTGGTGTCTTTATCTAATATTTATCAGTCGCTTGTTTTCTATTTTTGTCACACTGAGTAACCCAGAACATCTAATTATCATGTTGTGCGATGCCTACTGGTGGCAATGACTCCAAAACCTTTTTGGGGTCGAGTCGACAGCCTGCCGATGTGTTTTGGTGCGCTGTCTCCTTTGGGATTTCTCGTTTAGATTTCATAGTGTACTCCTTTACTCTCTGCTTAAAGGCCTCAAGTTCTGTGTGGAAGACGTCCAGGTATCCCTCTTGCCCTGCCTTGGAAAATTAAGTTAAGATTTTGTGAATGAACTTGCATACTAAATCATAAATCTCATAAAAAAAATATAATTTACTTAGTGAAGATGTGTTTTTTCTCTACAAGAACATAGCAGAATGAGCTGTGAAATTTACACCAGAGAAAATTGGTCATTTTCTGCCTGCACTTTTTCATAGCCACATGCTATCAGTAACTCAATTATGTTTTATGATGATGTCTAGAATTTAATATGGAAATGCCAAGCACACGCAGAAAGTGATGTCTGCAGCATTGCAGTGCACTGCAGTGGGCAGGCAATTCTGCTGTGATGAATAGACTCTCACTTTGGCTTTCTGAAAGAACTGACGGAAGCAGCCTCGTGGATCCTGCTGTGCATTTCGAGCCATCTCCAGGATGAACTGCATGACGACCGCCTGATGAGCCACCTGCTCCATTAAGGCCTCTTTCTGCAGAAGATCCAGGCAATACAACACAAACATATAAAAAAGTATCACTTAATATCAGCAGCCATTAGAATATCTGAAACATGGGTTCATTTATTAATTTGCTATAACACTGCATATGTGATCTTCAGTGAGAGTCGGTGGATAATCAATAATTTAGGATTTGCAATCCCATTTGGTGGTGCCGAAATCCCACACTTCAACTTTAAGTTGACATCATAAAAGTCAACATACTTTTACTGTATCAATGAATCGGTAAAATGAATGTAGCTTGTTACATATTGCTCCTGTTGATAACTAAGGAGGATGAGAATTGCACACACTCCATGAGCACATCAAATCTGCATACTGTACATAATATACATGATACAAACTTCATAAATAGTATGAATAGTGGGAGTAGTATGGTAACATGATGTGTAATATGACTCACTTGCTCAGCCTGTAGTCGGAAGCACCACAGGATCAAGTAATTGGCTGTTTCTTCACATATGAGATGGTGGTACTCCGATAAAAAGCGCTGACTATCATCCCACCTTCTCAACATGCCTATCCAATCACAAGACAGATCAAATGACGACTCATCAATCATGGGACGGAGCCAACAGAAACAGTCCCGCAACAAGAAATGACCCACAAGCAAACGCAAAAAAAAGAGACCATGACCACTTACCAAAATGTTTCAAGAGCTCTTCATTACGCTGGACGAAGGTTAAGCTTTTATCATGATCCGTTTCATTAGGCCAAGCCTGTGAATTGTTTATGATACTCTAAGGAAAATAAAAACAATAAATAGAGGGTAATCTCATCAACAAAGTCACTGACGAAAACGTTTAGTTGACAAAGGTCTTTTTTTTTGTGTCAAATATAACAAATACAGATGAAAAGATGCATCATGATGACGATGAAACTATTTATTAAAACATACATTGACGAAAATGACAAGTACAAAAATAATATTGCAAAAATATAACAGTGCAAGATATAAACAAGAAGAAACATCTGTTAATAGAAGATGATATTAGATATTGTTCATCTCATCTATTAATCCAGTATGTCTGAGATTTCCCATGTTGAGCTGCTTGAGTTAAACGCGCTGAACACCGGCAAAATGAACCGCTTTAAAACGGGATAATTACCACAATCAAATGCATCCTGCTTATTTAAGAGATTAAATACGATATCTACAACATACAGTACTGTATATATATAATATATATAGATATATATACACATACAGTATATCTTCAGCTTTAGTGTCAATAGGAAATAGAAATATTAGACTCCCAAGCATTAATTTTGCAAATAGAAAAGATTAGAATAGAAGAACAGAGAGCCCTGCAACAGATGTCATGAACCCCACAAAGCCCCCCTCTGAACATCGAGTCAGTCTGAGATTACATGAAGAGACAGAAGCAACTGAGACAGCCTAAATAGAAAGAAGAACTGTGGTGAAATCTCCCAAGAAGCTTGGAACATCCTATCTGACATCAACCAAGAAAAACTGTGTCCAGGTGCACCTGAGATTTGGTGCTGTTTTAAAGGTGGTCACACCAAATATTGATTTAGCTTTGCTATGTTTACTGGACTTTGTATGACATTAAGTGATAAATGAAAACTATTTGTCATAATTTTTGAAGACATCCTCACTATGCAACATTTTTCACAAGTGCCTAAAACTTTTGCACAGTACTGTATATGTAATATTATAACTTACATCTGCTCAGACAATGAAGGGAATGAACAAGTGAACTTGAACTAAATTACACGCTAGTCATAATATGTAACTTGCGTCATGAATTCAAAATATGAGACGTACTGATAAAGAGTAGATAATACTTAAGTATATTCATTATTGGCCTATGCTATTATTTCAGGAGCATAGGTATTCACAACTAGGGCAGATGTACAGTATTTTGAATGTAGTCTTTCTTTTATGTTTGATACATGTTTAAAATAAGAATATATTTTAAAAAAAATCGAAATGTTTGAATATTTGATAAAGTTTGGTCGGTTATAGCTTGAAATACATTTTTGTCTTTTTGCACATTTTTACCAAATGAAACATGTCAGTTTCATTGACTAAAATAATATGCCATTTAAATCAAGAGTAAAACTGAATTAAATTAATGAATATGACAAACAAAAACACTGTGCAAAAATGAACACTGGGTCGACAGAAAGATTTTGCAGAAACCGATAACCAGGTTGGCGGAAAAGGCCAATAACGATTAATCAGCCTATAGTTTTTAAAATCGATTTACAGAAAGGAAAAAAAAATTCTTAGTCATTCCTTACTGTGATGGGCACAGACAGCCTACAAGAGTCCAAAATGAATCAAATCCCAGATGTAGTTTATTATTATCAGTCAAAATAAGCAGGTATATTTACATGAACTTAACATGAATAATGTATATCTACTTAACAACGAAACCTCTGGAGCTCTCATTTTTTATAAATGTATAAAATGGAATAACATTTAAAAACAAAAAACTATCGGTACCTATAGGTTTTGAATTTTGATGATAACCGATAGTTCCAAAAAGCAACTATCAGTAAAACCGTAATATCAGTCGACCTCTAGTCATACAGTTTGAATTAGTGCGAGTGGCTATTGTCTGCTAAATGACAACCTCCAAATGAAAAATACTGCTGTGTTTTACTTTCAGGTTGAGGGCTGATATGTAAGAGAGATTTATGTCAGGTTTAAGTACTGAGATAACACGAACCCTGTAGTATGTCAATTCTACACAACGCATAAATGATTATGACATACAAACACTGAATGACGTGAGATTTCAAGAAATTTAAAAGCTCAATACAAGAGAGAAAACTACCTTGTCGAACACATCGTGGCTGGCACCTGGACACAGCGCTGGACCACTTCCCATCATGCTTTCTTTATGTCTCCACTCCTGTTCGGTCTGTGAGAGTTCGGTGGAGGAGGCAAGGGCCCGAGCGCGCTCCTGTTCCACAGATTCTGAGCTGTGAAGCTCCAGACCGCACAGCTGGTTCTGCGCCTCTGCCAGCTGCCACTGCGACCTGATGGAGGCCTTCACACAGTGCTGCTGACGCTGGCACAGAGACGCCATGCTCTCCGCAGCGGACTGTGATGGGCCAAAGAGAGACAGCATTAGTCACAATGTCTCTGAAAAACAAAATATGTACATGAAATTAATATTAATATACTGTTAGTCTGGGCAAAGAATTCTGCTCCATTTTTGTCACGGCTCCAGTCCACAGTTATAGTCACATTACAAATTTCTGGCTTCCCACACTTTTTGCCCAATGAATTTCCATGAATTTCAAGTACCTTTCCAGTTGGTTATAACTGCAGGATAAGGATTTGAAAATATTATTATACAGAGATTGCTGGAGTGAATTTCCACTTATATGTCAGGTGACAATCCTTCTACTTTTATATCCTCTAGTGCACTGGCTAACCATTTCTCAAATCCAGATTCCAAGCAAAAAAAGAAGAATAAGAATAAGCTTCTTTTATGGCTAAGGACTGCAACGTTTGATTTGATGTGTGAAAGAGGGAGAAATAGTTTGAGTTGGTTTTGACTATAAATTATAAATATTCTCATAACCACAAATTTCAGCCTCATTATATTTTCAACTTATCATTACCAAAACATATACCAATAAATTAAGAACATAGACCGGAAAATGTTAACAAATATAAAATCTGATTGATCCTTAGATCAACCGTTAGACATTTTGTCATAAAATAACAATTTTGGTTGATGTAAAAAAATAGCAATAATAAAATATATTGTTTATTTGTATAAAATTTGACACAAAAAAAAAATTACATTTCAAAGTTGGAAACTTTCCATGGGAATTAACGGGAATAAACTGGAAATTTGCTAAATTGCAGGTTAGCCTATAACAGGGAACTTGAACGTAGTTGAAAAAACACACACACACACACACAAAAAAACCATCTTATAGCATAATCTTGGTTAAAACAACCAGATTTAATGCAAATTCAGTTGAATTCCTCAATTACATGCACACAGCACACTACTTACTGCAGGCTACTTACAACAGCAGGACTATTGAAGCCACACTACTGCATTTAAGCCCAAGGACTACATCCAGTCAAGTAAGTTTTGATGATATTACTAGAGTAAATATATTTGATCAATTAAAGTTTAACTAGCAATACTAAATCAAAATGATACAGTTTATACGGTAGCTATCTAGCCAGTAAATCAGATATGCTAAATGTAAGCAAGCTAACATAACTTCATTGACAATTTAAGAGGCTAACTATCTCAACTGTGATGCTGTTTCTTGCCTTCTGCTAGCCAGTTTTCTGTTATCATACAAGAAAGTAGGTTATAATTTGATCTAGCCTGTTTCTATTAATTTGTCCAGCATCAATTGTAAAATATTGTTTACCATTGCAGAATATTCCAATTGTTTAGCTTGCTGTTTATATATCTGTGCATGGCATTGCATTAGTGTTTTTTTACAAGCTTTTTTCTAATTTTATTCTACCAAACAATGCCACGTGCACCATCTGATGTGTGGATCTGCAAATATTGTGCAAAAACCTAAGTTTAGAATGCCACAAAGATGCAGCAGCATATAGCCAAGTGCCCAAAGTTTTTTCCAATATTTCCAAAATTTCCCAACATTTCCTATGGAAAGTTTCTGGAAATTTACCGGACATTTTCTGCCCCTTTGCATCCCTTCACCTGAATGAAATCTGTTTTTTAGTGAGAGCTAAATGTAACCAAGTTTTGGTCAAAAAGACATGGTGATTCTCACGAAACCCACAAAGAAAAAAATATCCTGGACATAAAAAATATTTAACACAAAATCAATTATATATATATCATTTTTAATAATTTCCAAGACAGTAATGAACTTAAGATGTTTTACTTTTATCAAGTGGCTTCGCCAGTCTGTAGAAGCACTGTGATTAACTAGGCAGAGCCCATGTTGACAAAGCTCTTGCAGAGCTTGATTGTATTTATTGAGGGCGCATAAAACTCTAAACACTCTTCTGAGGACCCCGAGGGACAGCACGAGGGAGGCGATGATCCACGCACAGCGTGCATAATATGGTCACATATGGCTGAGATGATTAAGAGGTGTTATATTGCTTACGTTTATCCTTGCACTTGCTGACATTGGTTGTGTTCATTGCGATCACATGATTCTCAAAGCATTTTGCTCTCAGCTTGCTTCTGAGGATGCTGACGCCAATCCCCTTGCTTCCCTATATCTTGTGAGGACGGCATACTGAACGCTGAGAATTTGAGGGTGATAGTCACCGGCTTGGGTCTGCATCTCTTCTCCATTTCCAGCAGCCTTGCTTCAGCAGTCGTTCACGCTGGTGTTTATATCAGTGGTGTTTATATATCTATATTTATATCTATATATATCTATATATCTATATCTATATATATCTATATCTATATATATATATTTCTCGCGGGTTGGAAAATGGGACAAAGCGGCCTCTGAGACTACGATGCTTGAAGTTTCTCGGGATTTACAAAATAAAAAAATGGTAAATGGTGTTCTCCGGGTTGGCGTGCTTCAGAGTAACACCATCGGTGCCGTTATTTCCAGGGCTGCATGAACAACTAATTAAACCTTGACATTGTCCCTATTCAGTGAAAGTTCAGGTCTCTGGAGTTGTCGCCTGGAGGTGCCAATTAAACACAGTTCCCATATCCACCACTATTGGGAGCCGGGAACGTACTACATCATTTAATCTGTAATGCAGGATGATTTGGCCGTTTTTATGATTGTTGGGGACATGCAAGGAGACTGCCAATGTCGGAACACTTGAGATTTTAGACGCGTCCACATCACCTAATAGCCATTTCACATTCCCTGCTGTCACGAGGTGGGAACGAGGGAGTACTACATGCTACAGTTCACGTGGCGACATTCTCATTTCAACAGCGTACTACCCGCCAGTTGCCAGGATCAATGAGATGTTTGGAAGTTACGTTCCAAATAAGGCAAACATGTGCATGAAAAGAGAGCCATTTTCCAATTCCTCATGCCTCATTTCAATGGCATTATTCCCTCCACGTGACGATGTGGAGTGCGTCGGTTCTCCGCTCAGAGGTATCAAGTCTCCTTGAGAAGATGTGACAGTGACAATACCGGAGGGTGATGCTCAGAGCAGGTTTTCCCCTACTTCCTTGTCACCAAAAATGGTGGTGGATTCAGTCTCATTCTGGATTTGAGACACTTGAACTGGACACACTAATTTATTTTCAAGAAGGTTACTCAGAAGCATATTTTGGCCCACGTAAGTCCTATGGACTGATTTGTGTCAAGCGACCTGAAAGACGCTTACTTTCATGAACACAGCCCCTCGCCACAGGCCATTCTTGAGATTCACCATTGAGGGGACTACTTACCAGTTACCCCTTGACTTGCCATTGCTCGTTCAGGAAGTTTGTTGATGCTGCACTCGGGAGAGGCATTCGTGTTCTGAATTACCTTGATTACTAGTTGATTACTCTTCACACAGTCAGAGGTTGGAACACAGGGAAAAACCTGTTGCTCGCACATTTGGAGCATCTGAGACTCAAAGTCAACTACTCGAAGAGTGTGCTGATGCACAGTTGTCAGATCTCATACCACGGAGTGAATCTGGACTCGGTCACTATGCTGCCGCGCCTGACAGAACAACACATACAATCCATTCTCTGATGCTTGGACACTTTCAAACTGGGGAAAGTGTTTCTATTGAAGCTTTTTCAATGGTACTTGGGCCTTATGGCCTAGACAGCAGCGGTCATCCAGCTGGGACTACTGCAGATGAGACCTCTTCAATACTGGCTCAGATCGAAGGTGCCTCATCATTTATGGTGCCGCCATGGTCGTTTAACATCTTGTGGCATCATGCCTTTGTCTAGCCACATTAACCATTTGGAAAATGCCCATGTTTTTTCAGACGGTAGCGACACTCATCCAAGTGACCAGATGCAAAGTGGTCATGACGGATGCCTCGAACACAGGCTGGGGAGCTTCATGGTTGGAGGTTCTAATTTCTCCCATTCATTTAAATAGAAGTTGCCCATCTCTGCTAAAAAGTCTGTGGTATACGTGTATATAGTGTACATTGCTGACATAGCATCTGGACACATCCCATTGGGTAGTCTGTCAATAGGCAGACATCCTTTATAAAATTATTGAGTGTTGCGAGGCATTTGAGACATTTTTGCCCTGTTACTGTTCCAGTTTAGGTTTACAGGCCTGCCATTTGAGCCATTGAATACAGTGAGTTTATGTGTACTGTCTTTAAAGACTGCACTGCTTCTGGCTTTGGCTTCATTGAAATGTGTTGGGGAACTTCAAGCACTGACAGTTGATGAATCTTGCTTAGAATTTGGACTGGGCTTGTCAAGAGCCGTTCTCAAGCCCAGAAAAGGCTACGTGCCAAAAATTTCTATCACCCCTTTCAGGGCACAGGTTATTACCCTTCAGGCTTTCTCCCACCCTCGGTTTGCATTGGACGAGGCAGATTGGCTGCACAAACTATGTCCCGGAAGTGCACTACATGCATAATGTATGTTGATCGTACGAGGCAAATAAGATGGTCAAATCAGATCTTTGTCTGCGTCAAAGGCCACTTTAAAGGTTTCCAAACAAAGGTTTTTATATTGGTTTGTAGATACCATTGCACTCACATTTGACAAACAAGGTCCTATTTGACATACAGTGTCCTATTTGTGTGAATGCTCACTCCACTAAAGGCATGGCCTCTTCATGGGCATGGTCTAGCTGCAGGTTGGGCTTCCCCTAAATCTTTTGGTAAGTTTTATAACCTGTCTCCTATGTCACCTCTCTCTCTCTTCTCATGTGCTTTCTGTGAAGGAGAGTTAATTTGTGTATTTCACTGCTCTGCTACTAGCTTATTTATACATAGTAAGAAAATGAGTGTCGAAATTAGACTTTTTTTTTTATGGATTTTTTTCCCCCCTTTTCTCCCCAATTTAGCATGCACAATTCACTGTGGTGGAGGACAAATCTCAGTTGCCTCGGCGTATGAGACAGTCAATCCGTGCATCTTCTCACGTGGTATGTTGAGCACATTACCGTGGAGACCTAGCGCATGTGGAGGCTTCACGCTATTCTCTGTGGCATCCACGCACAACTCACTACGTGCCCCACCAAGAGAGAGAACCACATTATAGCACCACGAGGAGGTGAACCCAATGTGACACTACCCACACTAGCAACCGTGACAACTGGTTGCTTAGGAAGCCTGACTGGAGTCACTCGGCATGCCCTGGATTCGAACTTGCATCTACAGGTGTGCTAGTCAGTGTCTTTACTTGCTGAGCTACCCAGGCCCCGAAATGACAGACTTGAAAGGAAATGATAAGGTTACGACTCTTACCCTGGTTACCTGAAAGGAGGGAACAAGATGCTGTGTATGCTTGCTACGCTACTGAATCTTCTCTACAAGGGATGAGTATTACTCTGTACCCTTCAGACAAATATTCTGTCTAAAAGTGTCACCATATACATGCCCAATTACAATTTATGGGATTTAAAATGTCTTGAGAGATGGGTTGCACTGGGGGCCTGGTTAGCTCAGCGAGAATTGACGCCGACTACCACTCCTGGAGTCGCGAGTTAGAATCCAGGGCATACTGAGTGACTCCAGCCAGGTCTCCTAAGCAACCAAACTGGCCTGGCTGCTAGGGAGGGTAGAGTCACATGGGGTAACCTCCTTGTGGTCGCTATAATGTGTTTGGATGCCGCAGAGAATAGCGTGGGCCTCCACACGTGCTACGTCTCAGCGGTAATGAGCTCAACAAGCCACGTGATAAGATGCTGGATTTAAAAAAAAATGGGGGAGAACCGCAGGGTGGAAGGCTGTTCTCAACAGTAAGTGCTGTATACACAAAGAACTTTGCTCATTGTGTTTAAATGGTGCTTGTTTAACCGTACTTAAGTGGATTATTTTCACGTTTGTTATCACATCATATATACAAATCAAATCAAATCACTTTATTGTCACACTACTGTGTACACGAGTGCAACAGCAGGTGAAAGTCTTGTGTGCAGTTCCGAGCAACATAGCAGTCATGACAGTGAGACATATACAAATTACAATAAACAACATATTTACACAACACAATTTACATATCAAATGTACATATACTTACACAACACAATCCTATTATTCAATGTTCGGTAAACAATACACACAATATAGAATACACATACAATAAAAAATATATGCAGTTGTTATATTGTGGAGAATATATTTGACAGTCCAGTCAACATTCTTGTCACAGGACCATGTGTACGTTCCCAGATGTTAGTATGTCCGAATTCTATTCATACATACCTAAAGAGCATACTGTTTTACTGGCTGAGAAGTGCGTTTTTCATCAAATACAGTACATACTGTGACAGTACGTGGTTTTGGACACAGGGCTCGAGATTCTCGAGACATCATTTGCTGACACTATGTGAGTTATCCCCACAGGTGCAACCCGCCGGAAGTAGTAGGTCATCCGGGCATTTCTCGCTTTCAGTCTTATGGATTCTAACATACTACTCCAATGGCATACTGTTTTTGGCATGCTATATAGTATGGAAGTATGGATATTTGGCCACACTCATTCCCTACTTTCAGGGAACCAGGGTTACAGTATTACACTTTTTGTTTTATTTTCTATGGTCAAGATGTAATTTCTTATTTGTTTCTTCTGATTTTGGTGTAAAACAGGGCTAGGATGTTTTCTTGACAGGTTTTGTGAGAAACACTCAATGTTGTCATTTTAATTTGAAACAGTCTGTCTTCTGCAGTTCAACATTATTCAGTTGATGTCTTATCTTAAAAGCAACGCGGTTAATACAGTAATAAATAACATAACGAAAATAAGTAGATAAATAATCTGATGAAACTGTCAGTGGAATTTCCATGTATCAAATATCATCAGAGCACTCATTATCTAGAACATTCTTGTGAACATGAGACGGTAAACAACAGTTCATGATCTCATATCAAAGATCCAGACAAAAGCCCCTCATACCCCTGTCAGGTGTTCTGATACAATAACTATATACCCATTGGCTGTGTCTCAGAACTGCCTGAACATTATTTCTGGCCATCTTAGACGCGCCCAAATGAGACCCAAAAATGCTGTGAGGCAGCTTAGTAGTTGAAACAACCCTTATTCGTCCTGCACATGCTGCAGTTAAGTTTAACCGGCTAACGTGTCCTACCGAAGGAATTCACCACGCTTTCAAGTCTTATATAAATTAACGCAATTGCATGACTTATACGGCACTGCGGTATAAATAAGGCGGTAGTGAATTTTCTCAGATACCTCGTGTGGGTGTGTGCGGGTCATGTTTTCATTTAGGTCCTGTTCAGAGTGAAACGGGCCGCCTCCTAACCACTCCATCCCGCTGCTTAAACTCGGCCCTGAAGCTTCGCTCCGTGTTCAGGTGATTATATAAATTATGATCCGAAAGATACAAGCACTTCGCTTGAGTCTCGGAGTTGTTTTCAGGTTATAACATCAGCAGTCCCACCAGCAGCTACTTATAGCATCTTCTGACATCTTCCGTGCTATGACGCACTCACGCGTCACGTGATGCAGGACACAAATCACGTGACACAAAAAATATGCTATCAAATCTGTGAGATTTATATATATATATATATATATATATATATATATATATATATATATATATATATATATTATATATTGAGAGCCTACATCAATAAAATAGAAAATCAGCACGTGGAGTCAGGAGTAAAATTTATTTATTTATATGTACTGTAATTCCTATCCCTATTAAATACAAAGCGGTTTAGTTTAAAGGGATAGTTCACCCCAAAATGAAGATTCTCTCAACATTTATTCACCCTCATGCCATCACAAATGTGTATGACTTTCTTTCTTCTCCAGAAGACAAATGAAGAGGTCCAGCTCTGTCCATACAATGCAAGTGAATATTGAACAAAACTTTGAATCTCCATAAAGCACACAAAGGCAGCATAAAAACCTATTCACACCAAGGCCATATTTTCGGTGCAAATGTTCATTCTGAACAAGTTTCTGACTCTTTGGCTATTAACTTCAGGTCCACCGACAGTCCAATGTTTTTTTTTGTTTTTTTTTTTTGACTGCAATGAAAACTGTCTAACCAATTAAATAATTTTTTTTGTCATGTTTCCAGACTCACTGCTGCTGCTGCACATTCCAGCGATAATCAACTGACAAACACAGAAAAATGATCTTGAAGCTGTAAATTTTTTTTTTAGGATATTACTGTTATGTGCAGATACATCGTATTATATACTTAGTGGTGTTTTGTCTTAATGTATATTATTTAATATGTAGATCACTGTGCCTGTTAGGCCTATATTATCCTGGCATTAAAACTATAATTGACGTTCAACAATTAATTTTGGGACCAAGCTCTGTATTTCCTTAATGCACATTTTTCATGTGTATTTATATCACTGCACCTTCTGTTCTATTGCATTAAAAAATTCAGTTCTGATTGGAATATTCTCGTAGCAAAATACATGTGTAAAATATAGAGGACTTTATTTAACAGCGTTCTTTTCTCATCTCAGTTGTATAAAATACCTAGACTCATTCTTTGAATTAAAGTTTTGTCAAATGAGTTAAATAAACACATTAAATAAATAGCTGAATAAGGTTCGAGCAGGAAACTAAAAATGTTTGTAGAACAGCAACAAGCTGTACTGTAACAGGGACAACTTTGTTTTCATTTTATTTGTTTTGGACTCGATGTTAATGGACCTTTTGTTGGCATTTCGTCTTGCAAATTTGTCACAAATTTGGTGTGAAAAGGCCTTAAATGTAATCCATAAGTCTCAAGTGGGTTAATCCATGTCTTCTGAAGTGATCGAATTGGTTTTTGGTGAGAACAGATCAAAATGTAACACATTTTTCACTTTATTTACTTGCAAATACATGCCAAATAGGTAATAATGATATAGATTGAACTTTTGTTTTTATTTATTTGCAACCTGGTTCATCCCTTTTTATTGAGGTGGTTAAAAATTATGATTTTAACATATGATTTTGGTAAATGCTTTTTGTGTGTGTGTGTGTGTGTGTGTGTGTGTTGTTTTTCCAATGTTAGTGCCTGTAACTCCAGAAGTTTATCTTACTATCCTTTTAGATTCTGGTTCAGAACAAACCTTTCCGTAAGAATCACAAGGTATCTTTAACACAGGGGCCTGGGTAGCTCAGTGAGTATTGATATAGCTCCTCGTGTCCGTGAGTGGCTCTCACTCTCAATGAAGCACGTGGTAACAGTGCATGGCGAAGGGTACAAGGTGGTAGAACTGAATGGGGAGTATGAATCAGTAGTGTTGGAGGTATGGACAGGAAATTCAATTCAAAAATGAAATTCAATTATTTCTTGCCATGCCAACAAAGTTGTCTGGAATGTTTTGTAGTGAGCTCACAACAATAATAACATACATCACACATACAGCAACAAGAGCAACAAAGATATCACAGTATTGCCTATAAGGATCAGCTGGTACCACTGAGTACAGCACAAAAACAAAGACCCACAATACCTAGTGTAGGGTGCAAAAGGTCAGGTACTCGAGGAGTTAAGAATCTGAGCAATCTTACAATATGTACTATTTAAGAGACGTGTGGACTTGGATTTAATTGCCCTAAGACCCCTTCCTGAGGGCAGGGGAGTTAAGAAATGATTGGCAGGATGTGTGGGATCATTCAAGATTTTCACACCTTTACCTTTCATGCGTGACACATAAATGTAATTTAAGTCTATTTCAGAGATGCAGAAATAGTAGTCCCTAGAAACTTGAAACTAGGCACCCTTTCAACTTCTAGACATTGATGGTTGATGGCAGGAGAACATTCTGTTGCCATCGGAAGTCGAACACCATTTCCATAGTTTTAGAAGGGATACACACAGTCTCCACAAAGTTTATGTGGGAAGTGACCACATCAGTATGCTCATCCAGATCATAACATGACTCCTTAAAAACAGACCAATCAGCACTCTCTAGGCAGTCTGTTAGCAGAGTGTAAGAGTAATACATTTTTATAATCTATGCGATAGACTAAAAAAAGACTTGATCCAAAAAATTGAGGTGAGGGCAACTTCAAATTGGAGTGGTGCAGTGATTTTAATGCTCATAGTACTTTATGGGGCTGTGCACATAATGATCATAATGGATACATTGTGGAAGAAATATCAGATTGCAATGAACTAGTGTGCTTAAACGATGGAAGAGCAACAAGGATGTAGCTCGGAGGGAACTATTCGGCAATAGATTTAACGTTTGTGTCACAAAGTCTGGCTAGACAATGCACATGGGACGTACTAAACCAAAGTACTATGGGTGGTGATGATTACCCCATCAGATGCAGATTAGGGATAGAAATGGAAGGATTTTTGGGAAGAAAAAATTCCTAGGTTGAAATTTAAAACAGCGGATTGGGATCAATTTGAAGAATTAAGTGAAACTAAGATGTTAGGAATGAGAAATAATACAGAGGATGTAGAGGAGTTAAGAAACACAATAAAGGAAATTCTTGTAGCACAGCTGAAGAGGTAATTCAGGGGAGAGGAGAAAGAAGGCTTTGCCGTGGTGGACAGAGAAATGCTGTGAGGTGATTACAATAAGAAATAGAGCACTGAGAAAGGTAAAGAAAATGTATTTCTTCAATGACTTCTTAAGAGGACTCAGGTAGTTGTCCGAAAAGTAATTAGGACTGCTAAAAGAAATCACTGCAGACAATTTATTGATGAAATCAGTGAAATTTGGAATGGTTAGGAAGATGGGAGGGATTCAAATACACAGGAGTATACTTGTAATAATAGATGGGGATAAATCTAACACTTCTGAGAGTGAAAATACAGAAGTCTTGGTAAAAGCCTTTGTTAAGGTACACAGCAATAGTAATATATATATCAGAGGACATGAAAACACAAAAGAGAACAAATTATGAGAGACAATTCTGATATCCTTGTCCAAAGAGGGTCTTGGATGCACTTTGGATGTAGATTTGACATTGTATGAACTGAAGCAGGCATTGTCAGGAGTAAGACATTTATCTCCAGGAAAAGATGACATATGCTATGAAATGATAAAGCATTTATCAGATTTATCGTTGAATACTATTTTACATCTTTTTAATAAAGTGTGGGAGTTAGGAAAGCTTCCCTCTTCTTGGAGACATGGAGTGATTATTCCCTTAAGCCTGGAAAGAACCATTCTATAGCAGCTATAGACCAATTGCTCTAACATCTAACTTATGTAAAATAATGGAACGAATGGTAATAGCTAGATTAAATTATATGATAGAACGTAAAAGTATTTTGTGTCCACATCAAGTGGTTTTTAGGAAAGATCACATCATGATGGATTCTGTTATATAGAGCCTGAAATCAGAAAGGCCTTAATGAATAAATTGTTAATGGGAGTGTTTTTTGATGTAGAAAAAGCTTATGATATGCTGTGGAAGGAGGGTCTTTTAATTAAATCGGACAGAATAGGTATTAAAGAGAGTTTACATAATTGACAAGGGATAGGGATATTCCTATATGCAGATCACGGAAAACTGTGGACAAGATGATGGAATGTACCATATGTGGAAAAGAGCATGCAGATTGCGGTTGAAGAAGTGGAAAAATGTGCAAATAACTGTGGCTTTTGACTTTCAGTAGAAAAATCCATTTGTTTCTCAAAATAGAAGAAAACTCTCAAAATAAGATTAAAGCTTTATGTACAATCATTAGAACAAGTTTCAGTGATTAGGTTTTTGGGGGTGTGGATGGATTCTCTCATATAAATAAAATATTAGACAAAGGCAAAAAAGGAATACATCAACAATCATTAAAAATAATATATTGTGCAATGATTAGACCTGTAATAGATTATGATAGCATAGCATATAATTAGAAAATAAGTGTCATACATTAAGCTTTAAGAATCCATTGTGGGGCATTTAGAACTTCCCCTATCCCATCAATACAGGTGGAAATGGCAGGGATGCCTTTGGAAATCCAGAGTCTAAAATTAAAAATGCCATACTGGAGTAAAAGGGAAAGGCATTAAAGGGACACACTGAAATGCATCCAGTTAAATCCAGAAAAATGTTGGGAACATGAATGTGCCCAATTAAATATCTTTGGATGGAATGTACATACAAAAGGAAGCCCAGAACATAGGAATAGACAGCATAAGTGTAAGTCCCACTGTGGTAACACCTGTAACACCTCCCTGGCTGTTCCCAATACCAACCGTTGATAGTTTCTAAATAAGATACCTGAAAAGGGAATATATATTTCAAAGGATTTAGTTGTGAAGCAGCATCTGGACCAGTATACTGTATATCAGTTTTTTCAAAAGTATACAGGTGGATCAAAAAACACAGACTCTGGAAAAATGGCAGCAGCTGTTTATATTCCTATTTTAAATATAGTGTTGTAAAAAAGACTATCAGATCATATCTCAGTATTTACAACAGAAATTATTGCAATTCTAACAGCACTTCAATGGGTGGAAGATATTCCTCCTGTGGTTGTAAGGGTATGTTCAGATTCATATTCAGCTTTAGTAAGTTTAAACAGTGGAAATCAATATCCAAGCAGGATATCTTATATGAAATACTTCAGAATTTGTACAGAATACGCCAATTAGGAGTGAGCATTTCTTTTATATGTGTTCCAGCTCATGTAGGGTAGAGGGCAATGAGAATGTGGATTTTTTTTATATTAATGTCCCATTAAGTAAAGCTGAAGTTAAAGATCCAATATAAAGATCCAGTATACACTATGCATTGCTCACACAGGAAACAGAAATTATTAGTTCAGCCCTCCAGTCTTCTGGTTCAAGTTGTTCGCTCTTTTGTCACATGACAGCCATACACACTATGCACATTGGGCTGCCACGTGACAAAATAACAAACGACTCC